>JANHGN010016541.1:0-66161 GCA_024605025.1 Megaceryle maxima
AAAAAACCTCATTTTGAAATCCACTGGTTTTATATCTACCAAATATAGAGCAATGGCAATACACAGTCCGTTTGCCTTACCATTTGATTCCTACATGTCTCTCCTAAAAGTACAGATATGGAAAAGATAAGGTACAATAAGTATTAAAGCTCTGTTTTGTCTTCTAGAAGACTTCTGAAATATATATATAAAACTCATTCTTAATACTGCCTTATATGTATTTTGAAGGCAAATTATGCATTTCTGAGCAGTGCTGCCATGTGTATATGTAGTATATATATGCATGTGTATACACAGCATACCTTCTGTGGCTTTTGAAGTGGGTGAATCAAGTAGATACCACCTGCTTAATCCTAGAACTTTATGGGAAATACTAGATTACGTATAGTTCAATACTGTATTGAGACAGGAAAACTTACGGACCATAAATGTTAAAGAACAGATGAGACTGGCAAATAGTATAGTGGTAATTAAAAACACAAGCATGAATGTAATTAAAATTGATGCCTGGTGCAACAGACTTGACAAAACTAGCACTGGTATATCTGACAGAATGTAATTTCTGAACATAGGAGCTGTAACATTGATCACATTTTTAAGAGTGAGGATTCTGAGTCAATAACAACATCTCCTTAAGATTGCATTTTTTGGAGCATAAGCCTGTGGTAAGGTGATGTGAGGAAAAACTAATTTCCAAGACTTTCTGAAGATAATCTTATTTTGTTCATAACATTCACTGAAACTTCAACTTCTGTCACCTTGCTTAATGTGTTTGATTTACTGCTCAGCTGAATACAGAAACAATATGAAACCCAAGATTTTGCTGATGATTCGAAGTAGGAATACATAAGAACAATAATTTTGATTTCAAGAGACTTAAGTTTTTTAATAACATTGTGTTTATTTCACTACTAATGAAACATCTGATTTCTTTTCAGATGTATGTAGTCAGAATTTAAACAAACCTATAAAAATTATTATTTCTAGGAAGTTTAAAGACATTAAAGTAGCCAAATGTACAAACAGAAAAAGAAGAAAAATAAACTGAAAAGTGAAATCTGTGATCATTCATCAAGAATCCAAAGTAAAACATGAAAGTGAAGAGGAGGAAATGAAGGACTAAAAAGAAAAAAAATGGCTTGAACGGTAAATGGCAGCATAACAGGATTTATTAAGTACTGCGGATTTTTACAGATTTGTTCATAAAGACTTGTTATTTTGAATCTCCAAAAATTTGGATTCATATTGTAATAACTAACTGAAATGATTCTATGAGAATGAGGCAATCAAAAGTGAATTTCAAAAACAATTAGGATTTATAGCATATGCTTTCAAAAGAGCTCAACACCCTTTTGAAAGCCAGATCTCCCAAAGAACTTTTTGCAGTGGGTGGTGAGATCTTTTGAAATTCTGTCTGCAGATGTGTATGTGTAGCACTAGAAAAATCAGAGACTCATCTCTTTTGAGAGTTGGACCAAATGATCTAAATTCAGTATCAAGATATGTTGCACATGGCTTGAATTAATTTTTTCTATTGCAATTAATATGGTTTTACAAAAGACAACAGAGACAGAATTCAGCAGTTTTCACACTAATTTAAACTTGAGTAAAGAAAAGGGGGGAGCAGTTAATTAGAGCATCAAAAAATTGTTCATGAAAGGAGCATGTGAAGGAACATAGTGGAGTTTTTAAATGTAGACTTTGCAAACACATAGTTAAGTTTTGAGCATGGCTATAACTCTAGTAGCCAATATCCCTTCCTAGAAGCTCTATATTAAAATGTCATTTCACTGGCAATCCTTTGCCCTCAACTATGAAGTTGAACTGCTTCATTAGCTCTTGTCTCTCATTGTATGTGATCCAGTTACTCAAGCAGTGAGGAGAGACTTGACTTGGATCTTCAGGTTAGAAGAGGTTACTGAGACTGGACAGTGTTGTAATGAAAAATATTTCCTACTCTGCCATATTATTAATTGTTAATTCCCCATGGTTTACGGTCAGGCCTAGGGATGCTTACTTTAGAGCCTAGAGTGGAAAAATGTGTTCCTCTGCATTAGCTTCTGTACTGAGAATGGTGTGTCCTTTTTGAAAGGGTCACTGCAGGAGTGAAAGGAATCAGAAAAAGACACAAACTTTATACAAAATATCTAAAAGGCCTCTAAGCTTGGGTTACGCATTCACTGCATTTCTGGCATTTCCAATACGCTGTTGAATTAAGTTCACATAAATACTTCAGAATTCTTGTTTCCCATGTCTTTTAGTATTTCTTTGATTACTGATTATTTTAAATGAATTTTTGCCAGTGCCACAATTGATCTTTTCAGATACATGAGGATGTCTTGAGTGACTGTGTAAACCTGTGTTTAGACATCTAAAGCAAGCCCTAGATTTCTTCTTCAGAATCACCTTCTGTGCTCTTATGACTGAGGTTATCTTCAAAGCTTCCATTTATTTCAATGTGCAAATATTTGAAATGTTTGATTTCTGTTGTTTCCATACAAGTCTACTTAACTGTGAGATTTTGGAAAAAAATTCATTGGAGTTTGCCCTTTCATGTGGAATTCAGTGTTAAGTATACATTTAAGTGGAAGTCCAGGAGGCACAAATGTATTTAATAAACGTGTTACCTTTGGAGTCCTGTAAGAAAGTTCAATTAATGTTAATGAATATATGCTTCCAATAACTTTGTTACAACATTTCTAGTCACTGGAAAATTGTAAGAACATTCCACTCCATTTCAAATTCCAAAACAAAGCATATAAGGAGTAGAATTCACTGAATCCTAATTTTTTCTTAAAAATATTAAATTTCTGCTCCTCTACTTTAAAACAGCAGTATGACTACTGTAAGTGTATTTTACTGAAATGAAGGGTACAAATCCAGATCTCAATAACTATAATTTTAATTGTGACCTTTAATGGCAGCTGACAGAGTTCAGACTTTTTATCTGGCATTGGCAATTGAAAGGTATTCTCCAAATTCTTGTTCTCAGTTCCACTAAAACTCTTCCTACCCGATGACTGGTTTTATTTGCGTGATAAATTAGATATGATAATTTTGCTATTTTAGCAGATTCCTGCCTATGTTCCATTTGTCAGAACAATTAAGGCTGGGAGCAGTTTGTAGTATTGCAAAGGAAGGAATTTTGTATTTTTCCCTTATTATTTAAAATGCTTACAGTTCTGGAAAAGTCAATGCACGGATGGAAAAAACAATCTGACTGAGAGAATTCCTCACTCCCTCCTCTCTTTTTCTCTTCTTCTGATACCCTGACAAGACTTGGGATATAAGTTCTATCTCGAACCTCAAATATTCCCTGTTTCTTTTCCACCTTTGACAAAAATACAAAGTTGCATTCCATTTCTTCTTAGTGTGTACTTGCTGGCACATTCATCCTCTGTTCTTCACTGATATCACAAGTCAAGACTTGTTCTTCTCTTCTTCCTTCAGAGTACATCATTAAATAAGCCACTTAAAATGGTTAAAATGTTAATGGACTGAACACCTTCCAACACCAAGCATGAGCTCAACTTTCCATCTACTAAGCCTTCTAGCCAAGGAGGGCTAAAGGTTTGGGTTGTCTGGATGCCCTTTCGAGGCCTAACTTCAGTGAGTGGTGAAGTATAACCCTTTCAGATGTCTTAAGTGGAGCACTTAAAAATAGAAGCCCAAGGATCTCAAGGCACTGATGGAAAATCATGGCCTTCCCATTTCATCAGCAAAATGAGATTATAATTGTAAGGCTGGCTTCTCATTTACCTTATTCAGCCACTTTTCCTTAAACTGAATGGATTGTCTTTGACATTTATTGGAAGGTATGGCTGTGCATTGATGACTGTGAAAGCTGTTGGTTCAAGACAACAGAAAATCTGATTCTTAGTAGTTTCTTTTTGTTGAGCCATCTCCGCTTTAAGGGCATAGTACTGATTCGCTGTAAGTGGTAAGTGTCCCCAATCATATCTACAAGGATCCCATTTATCAGCCCATGTACCATAAGAGTACCTGTGGATGCAGTGCGGTGATCTCATGGGAGTGCTACACTGAAAAAATATCCCACCCTGTACTTCCAAAACGAAAATGGAAAGAATTTCTTCTGGAAAATGGCAGCTGTGTTCTGACATTCATGTAATAGGAGCAACTGAAAGCTTTATGGTGTGTAACTGTGACACTGCATTCCAACATAAGCTTCTCCCTGCCCTTCTTCCAACCAATAAAGTATTTTTTCTTTCTTTTCACTCTCACCCCTCCTAATCTTCTTCTGTTTATACGCTTTAATCATAATAGCAACAAATCCATCCCTGTCGGTATTATCACACCGTTGCAAATTCTGGCCGTCTCCTTTGGCACTTCCCTTGTAGATGGAATGATATTGCCCACTTTGATGGGGCTTAATTCTCTATGTAAAATACTGCTCTGTCAATGAATATTTTCTCTATTAAACTATTTTCAGTCCAACAATAAGATACAGATTTTTGGGAGAACAGTTTTCTCATTATTACCTTAACCCATAAAAAGGCTTTTTTGGTTTTTGTTTTGGTTATTTTTTTTACCAAACATTTTGGTCAAGTCTTCAGTTACCCAAATATTTGTAGTACAGAGTAATTTGCATTTCAGCCCTGTGAGACTTGTAAATGTAATGAACAGTCTGTGTGTTTAATATTTTCTTATATTTTTAATAATTTGCAAATAGTTCAGTATGTAGAGCTGACCTGTTGAGAAATAGTTTGCAGTGTCTATAGAGAGCACTTCTGAGTTCTGGTCTTTTGTATGTTTAGCAGAATTCTGAGCTTCATCTGGAAAAATTCTAAGAGTACTTCTTACTGGAAAATATTTCAAGTAATGTGAAACAACAGATAAATTTTTCCTGTGCTGTGACCCACTAGTAAGGTGAGGTATGGATGGTCCCTCTCCTGTTGCCATTAAACAGGTTTCAGCACTGGAATTCAGGTATTACAGAAGATACTGACAACCTTTTGAAAGGTGTGATTGAAAGTGTATTGATCTCAAAGGGAATTGTCAGAGGTCTCAATTTACTTCTCAGTCCAAGAGGCTATTTTGTAACTGCCTTTGTAAGTGTTTTACAGCAGCCATGGTCTTCATATGTCTATCCAAGAATAGGTAAGAGAATCTTGGTCTCTAGAGTTGGGAATATTGTGTCTGAGGAGATCTACATTGACTGTAGACTGTCCTATTTAATAACTGGGAAAAAAAAAAAAAAAAAAAAAGAAAGAATTCTTTAATCAGAATTTCTTCATGGAGCAGAATAAAGGCCCATTAGACTGATGGAAATTTGGACACTAGTTTCAACAGAAGCAATATCACAGACCCAGCCATACAGAAGGTGGAATCACAGAGGACCAAAAGCATTCATTAGGATATCAGACATGTTGCCATCTCATTGGGGCTCTGCCTTGTTGGTTACTCTTCTTGTCGCCACTGTTGCCAAAAGTAATTTCTTATTCTTAGCAGCTGAACTGAGATACTACAAAGATTTCTATGCCTCTCACCTTGTTGTGAAAGATACATCCTATTTCAGTTCTTCCACAGTTAAACTGCAGAGCAAGTTGTAATATATTCCTAATAATATTACGCAGTTAATACTGCAGAAGCCTGATTGTTATTCATGTTTTGAAAGGACTCTTGATATGGCTGGTCCAATGAAGATGCAGGATTCCAACATATAAGGCTCAGAATCAAATTTATGCTAAGTCAGTGGAAAATGGCCTTAAAGTAGACATAAATTTAGTCACACCTCACCTTGGTACAAATGGCAGTCAGGCCTAAATCCCTAAGGATGTAATCATTGTACCCAGCACTGTATTCGTCGTTACACTGAAGGCTACATTTTGAAATACAAATACATTTAAAAAAATCCTGGTCCTTGAGTTTTGTTTCCATCTGAGTGGAACTGCCAGGAAGCACTGGAGGCTTGTGGCATTAAAGATGTACTTCAAATAAAATTGGATAATGTATGTTAAATAAAGAAGGTGCCAGGACATAGTGAAACCTCATGATCACTGTAGAGCATTTTAAACAGATGAGAATATTGCCTGCTATTTATATCATCAGGTAGAAACTGAAAGAAAATAGTAAAAAAAAACCAAAACCAAGTTTTCATTCATTTGAAAAATGTGTGGTTTATGTATATATTTGAACATAGTGGGTCAAATTCAGATGTTGAAGGATGTGTAATATAGGATATATAGAATGTAAGAAAATGTAAGTTACTATGAATGATAGATGGACAGACTGGGAGAAAGTATAATTTTTTTAGTGCTGTTGAACAAGTACATTAACTTTTATTTTCAAGGCATCCTACTTACTGCTTTTCCTGCTAAATTCTTTTTACCACATAGAATAAAAGCAAAGCTGTGCTAGATAAACAGCTGAGTTAAGGAGACTCTCTGTTGCTCACAAAAATTGATCATAGTTCTGTTGGTTTATGCAAGAGAGTTCTGAAATTTTCAATCCACTGGGAAGTTGAGTTTTTCTCTTTTCCTGTCATTGAATAGCATCAGCTAAAAGTTAACATATACTTGTATCTTAAACTATTCTTGTCTTTTTTTTTTTTCAGGATAGTCTGTAAAAGTACAGCACAAGTTAACTGCCTGTGAGGTGCTTCAGTATATTAATTTTGCTTCTGCATTTCATTAGTAAGGAATAGCATGGCTATTTGTAGCTTGTGTATGTGCTACAGCTGAAAGAATGCCTGCAACTAGCTTGTCCCAGAAATGGCAACGTACATTAGGCAAAGAATATACCCGGGTCAGGATATGTTCCTTAAGGTGGATTTTTTAATAATATTTCCCTAATTAAGTCATGAAAAGCAAGGAAAAAATGTGGCATTGTGAGTGATCATTTAGAGTGGGGAAAGATAAAAATTCAGTTTATTGTAATCCATTGTATTACATCTGACTGCTTCAAAAGGGAGGTACAAGAAAACTGATGGTTGGGAATGAACCAGCATAGACAAAAAGGAAGTTTCCAGTTAAATTTCATTAACTGTTGCTTGACTCACATATATTTGTGTGCTCTTTAGAAGTAGTGACTTCGTCTAATATCATACATACAACTGCTTATTTTTTCCCTTTAAAAAGACTAAAACTTAGTATGACCTTATATCTTTCAACAGTTAATAGCACAATAGAATACTGTGAAGTTGTGAAGAATATGTACAACTTCACAAGATGAATATCAATGTGTCCTTTATCTTTCATTACCCTGTATCTTGAAGTTCATGCTGTTGAAATGTTTGGAAACAATGCATTTCTGAGATTTTCAGTAAGATTCATATATATATATACACATATAGTTCCTTAGATAAACCTCTTGTGAAATGTGTAAGCAAGTTAAATATGTATGTATACTGTTTCCTGAAGAACCAATATAGCTGAAACTTTATGTGTATTGTTAAATAGAAATAACTATATATATGTGTGTGAACATATATGGTTGTTTGTATTTATGTTACCCTGAATCCAGCCTGATGTAGTCTCCAAAGGTTTTGTACATCTTTTGTAATTCAAAGTGATGGAGATGTATCTAAATTGACCAGCTCCCTTAAGGTCAGTAATAGTCACGAAGTTTTATAGAAGTAAGAAAGGGCCTGCATGGGTTGTACCCATCATCACAGAGAAAAGAGAGTGCTCTGTCTCTGACATATGATGATAATTCTCATTTGGCCTGATTTCTTCAAATGCAGAATAGGAGTTGGATTGAACAGAATTGAATTGAATATCCCAATTTGTTAGATTATGCTATTAAAAACATGAAGTTAAGTATGAACAAAGGAGAACACATCAAATGCCAAGAGGCAGAGACATCCCTGACATCAGTCAAAGATAAACAGAAAACAGCAGTTGAACAGGAAACAGCCCTTGTCACACAGCCAACCTGAGTTTAGGATGTGATGCAACACAATATTGAGGCAATGTTGTTTTATTTAAAGTACGTTGTAAATTCCTAGTTACTTTTCTTTGCAGACCTCTAGAGGAGATGTTGACTGGAGCTTGGCTACCACTTCTCCCCTGTCTCAGCTCTTGCTGAGTGTGTTGTAGTTTAACCTTTGAGTGACAATCTGGCCAAGGAACAACAGTGAGAAGGTTGAGAAGACAACCATGTCAGCAGAGTGCTTTAAGGCGGCAGCCTCATGTACTGACACATATACATATTAGTAAGAATTAAAAAGTCTGTGTGTGCAGGAGCAAGACTTTAAAACATTATCTTCAGGTCCTCTGTAGAGGACTCACTGTTTCTTACACATCTCATAAGTCACATTTATGCATATAAAGTTTGAGAAAAGCCTTCTTTTTTCACTGCATTTGCAGAGTAACAAAGTATACAGTAAAGGGCTAAGAGTCTCCATCAGTGCTATTGTAAAATTCAATGACATATATCAACATGGAGAGAACTTACAGGCATTTTAGTTTGGCATAATATGGTTTATAGGACAGAAAAATGTAATTACTATCATGCAAGGTAATTTCTAGCCATATTTGCTCAAGAAAAAGGAAATCAGATTGAAATAAGTAGAAGGAAAGCATAGGAGGATAACAACAAACCTAAATTATTGGAGGACCTTGGGATATTTTGGCTCATTTAACTTAATTGAACAGTGAATGTGTATATGCATTACTTCTATAAACATTACAAGGAGTAAATATAGAGAAAAATAGAATTGCTATGCAATTATTTATTATCTTAGAATGCAATACTTATATCAGATCCAGTGGTTATAAATACATTCAGAAATTTTAAACTGGTTCCTGGACATGAAAATACTAAATCTAAAATAATCATCCAAATAAGTAATAGCAAGAAAACTGTATTGGTTTTACTGAGTGCAAGTAGTTAATGGAAAGGACTGTAAGAAAAGGTAAGAGAGTATTTTTCCCATAGTTACCCAAGAAGTATTTTTTTCCCTGAGGTAATAGCTTCTGTGGCCTCTATTACCTTCCTTGGAAGCAATAAAGTTTGACTGCAGGTAGGCAGTATATAGCATTCCCTATAATACTAACAACCTTCTAGATGGAAACTGGTGTATCTTGTTTATATGCTCACTATAAAATTCATCTAAGATTTGAATTCACAAAGGAATTCTCCACCGACACTGATCTGTGTTTTGGTTTGGTAGCATTTTTTGTTGGTTAAAAAAAAAAAAAATCCTGGGAATTTTTTTTTTATATTTTGATTTAATGAGTTCCATATCAGAAAAGGGTACCCATGCCAGTGGTAGTGCTGTGACTCTGCCATCTTCTCATCCTGTGCTGGACCATCAGTTCTGGGTGTTTGCAAAGCAACATAACGTATGTCACTGAGTGCTGGAGGATTTCTTATAGTTTGATGGGAAGGAAATGCAGAATGGTTTTGGACTGAGTTTAGTGATCAGTCTTGTGCTGGAGTGTTAACAAGTTAATTTGTTAACAGCATTCTTTGAATTAGAGTGAAAATTTATTTCTGTAGTGTTCTCAGCTACATGTTTCTTTCTGATTGTTTGGAGGAAGGGTGAAAACTTTGCAAAAAACCTTTTTTTTCCCGCTCCTGAAAGGTTTTATTTCTTTTCGGGGCATAACCATTCAGCAGAGATTCTGCCAGCTTGCTGTATAACTGAAACATGCTTTAATTTTTTTTTTTTTACTGTGGTAACCATTTACACAAAAGGAGTGAAAGAAGGGAAAAAAATACCCCAAACATTTTAAGTCAACGCATTTACTCTCCATTCTTTCCAGCTTAGTCAGTATATATCATTTACTGTTGTCCTAGGACAATGTAGTTGCATGAGAGAAGTGAATGTATAAAAAACATTGTCAGGCCTTACATAATTTTTTTACAGCTAACTGATACATTGTTCTGGTTTTGGAAATCCATGTAAGGTGGCATTTCTCACTTGCACTGTTCCTATTGGTAATGGTTTTGCACCTGGGACCTGTTTGCTTTGTGCAGTGTAAGAGTTGGTGTCAATACAGATATCTTCTTTAACATTTGAATTTTTTCATTTCTTTCCATCATATGTACTTATGTCTCTTGTCCCACTCAAAATATTATTTCACATTCTTTGCATTTATACACCTTAAAAATTTGTAGCATCATGATTCTCCACCCCATGGCCTTTTTGCTCCCATTTTGCCAAGCTCTTCATATTCCTTTCTCTGAATATAACTTCCCTCAGAAATTTTCTTGTCCAGGCCTTTCATTAATTTTATGGTGTATTTGTGGTTGTTTCTTCACTATACATAACATAACTTTGCAGAGCTTCTCCCTTGCTTGCTTTCTGCACCATGTCATGTTGCAAACCTGCTTATCATTTGCTGTTCACCATCTCCCATGTGTCCTTTCGCTGTATTACCAGATTTTTTTCCAGTCGTTCATGCTTTAGATTATATTTCATGGGCATATAGTAGTCACTTCTGAATTGTTTCTGTGAGGTGAATAATTAAAAGTACCAAATATAACTTAACAGAACCCCATTATTATACTGCTTCTTTTCATTCTGGTTTGTTTTGTTTTTTTCTGTACTTCTGCTTAGAAAAATTGCCTTAAGCATCATGAAGCAGATACCCAGGTTGTATCTCAGAAAGCTGCTTTGGCATATACTCCAACATGACATACATTGGAAACTGCAGTGTAGCTACAGAGGAGAGGTAGTGATGACCATTGTGAAATACCTCTAGCTTCTTTTCTCCTGCCTATCTGTAATTTGAGGACCAGGTTTGCAAACATTACCAAATACGTAATATGCTTCTTATTTCTAAGCAGACTAATGTCAAGGTCCTTTAGTGCAAAGGCAGGCTTTGCTTGACTAAAAAGTCCTAAAAAAGGAGTATACAACTTTTTCTCTGTACAGAGAAATTTATGATATAGCTAATCTGAGCTGCATTTTTTGTCTTGGCAGGTGCTTTATAGACATTATGCATGTAGTATGAAGTGACACTTAGTAATTCCAACTTGTTCCAAGACCAGAACCCAGGAATTACTGCCTATCTGCAGCTTTTACAGAAGTAAATACTAAACTCCAATCTTTGTCCATTGGCATGTTAATTGGCACCGGTGTATTTACAGGATTATTTACTCATCATATAGAGAACAAGCAGGTGATCAGATGCAGTCAGCATGGGTTTATGAAAGGCAGCTCCAGCTTGACTAACCTGACCTCCTTCTATGAGAACATGGCCTGCCTAGTGGGTGATGGAAGTGCTGTGTCTGTCGTCTACCTGGCCTTCCGTAAAGCCTTTGACATTGCTTCCCACAGCATTCTCATGAAAAAAAAAAAAACTGGCTGCTCATGGCTTGACCAGGCATACGCTTTGCTGGATGAAACACTGGCTGAACGACCAGGACCAAAGGGTGGTGGTAAATGGAGTTAAATCCAATAAATGCTGACCACAGGTGCCATTCCCCAGGGTTCAGCATTGGGACCACTTCTGTTTAACAACTTTATCCATGGTCTTGATGAGGAGATAGAAAGCACCCTCAGTAAGTTTGCAAATGACACCAAGTTGGGTGGCAGTGTTGATCTGCTTGAGGGTAGGAAGGCTCTACAGAGGGACTTGGACAAACTAGATTGATGAGCCAAGGTCAACTGTATGAGCTTAAACAAGGCCTGGTGCTGGGTTCTGCACTTGGACCACAAGAACCCCCTGCGATGCTACAGGCCTGGGGAAGAGTGGCTGCAAAGCTGCCTGGCAGAAAGGGGCCTGGGGATGCTGATCAACAAGCAGCTGAATATGAGCCAGCAGTGTGCCCAGGTGGCCAAGAAGGCCAATGGCGTCCTGGCCTGTATCAAAAATAGTGTGTCCAGCAGGAGAAAGGAAGTGTTTATGCCCCTGTACTCAGCCCTGGTGAGGCCACACCTCAAGTACTGTGTTCAGTTTTGGGCACCTCAGTACAAGACATCAAGGTGCTGGAGTGGGGCCAGAGAATGGCAACTAAGCTGGTGAAGGGCCTGGAGAGTAAGTCCTGTGAGGAGCAGCTGAGGGAACTGGTGCTATCTGAGGAAAAGGAGGTTGAGGGGAGATCTTATTGCTCCCTACAACTACCTGAAAAGATGTTGTAGAGAGGTAGGTTCTGGTCTCTTCTTACAAGTAACTAGTGATAGAACAATAGGGAATGGCATCAAGCTGCACCAGGGGAGGTTTAAATTGGACAATAGGGAAAAATTTTTCACTGAAAGGGTTGCCAGGCACTGGAACAGGGTGCCCAGGGAGATGGTTGAGTCCCTCATCCTTGGATGTATTTAAAAGCCACAGAGATGTGGTGCTTGGGGATATGGCTTACTGGTGGACTTGGTAGAGGAGGGTTAATGGTTGAACTCGATGATCTTAAAGGCCTTTTTCAACTTTGATGATTCTATGATTTTCAGTGCTGGAAACTACAGTGCTGTGAAGAAGCCTTTTTAGAGAACACTTAAATACTGCTTTATAGTAGCATTTCCTCCCCTGAAGAGTACTTACTGAAAATTGTGCTCTGCTGCGTCTCCCATGGAAGAGTCTCATTTTATTCTAAGTGACAAAGGTCCTAACTGAAAGTCTTATGTCCTCTGTATGGTTACTGAGAGGCAGAGGACTCTACTAGAGAGTGGTTTCAGATCATCTGACATCTTCTGAGTATCTGTTCATGGCTGAATCAGTTGGGAGTCTTGCGTAATTTTACTGATGACTGAGGCACCTCATTTAAGGGCCAGTAGTGAACTTGATGAAACTGAGCCAAAATGAGCCCACTATTCAGGGTGTGATTTCAGCAGATTTCATTAACATTTATGTATATAAAGACATACTGAGTTAGTGACTCATTGTTCTTTCCTTGCTGAGCATCTGATGAATGATCTCTTGATAAAAGAAGATCTGTATTTTATTGCCAGGGGTGGCATACAGTGTGTTTAGAGTCTCACTTGGACAAAATCAATGATTAAATCCTTCTGAGCTGTTCAAGGTATTTCTGATCGAGTGAGGTAGATACAGTAAAGAAAAATTCTTTTTCTTTATAAAGCAAATCAGGACCTATCTTGTGATCCTTGGCAGCTACTGGTAAAACACATCTTCTATTCCAATTGTGAAGCCTCCTTCTTTCCCCCTAACCCCAAACATGATTGCTTCACTCACATCTATTAAGAACAATTGCTGATCTGAGCAATTATCTGACCTGTGCCAACATTGCCTGGGAATATGCTGGCTAGTTTTGGTCAAAGTCATACTTTGACCAAAAAAACATACAAGGGGTCAAAAGCATACAAGGGGAAAAAGTCTTGTGGATAGTCAGTAATCAGTGCCTCTGATACGAGAAAGCTTAGGTTATTTCTGTACTGATACCAAAATTAAAACTGTCATACTCCTGGCCATAGCTCAGTGCTGTGCATACGAGCCTACTTTGCTGTGTTTAATTATGAATTTACTCTTTTAGAGTAAGGCATCATTAATATTAGTGTAACCAGTGTACTAGATCTCTAACTTATGCTATATTTATTCAACAAAGAAAATTAGAATTGTGTACCTGGACAGTATCTCTATGTCTCTGTGTGTATGTGTTGGAGTTGTCACGTGCCTAAGGCAGTACCTAGACCCGGTGCCTTAGAGGTGACCACACAGAAGTTCTTAAGTAAAATTCAGTCAGAAGTGTATTTGGTGAATGGATCTTAGGGAGTGCTTGCATGCTTCTCTGCTTAGTCCTTAAAAGTACATTTGATATTTACATGCTAATGTTTTGTATCTTTGGCGCTGTTTGTATTCATATACGTCTGTATAAAAGCAAAAAAACCCCACCAAATCCTGACTTTTAAAGTAATGTTCATAGAATCATAGACTCATAGAATGGTTTGGGTTGGAAGGAACCTTAAAGATCATCTAGTTTCAGTGCTCCTGCCATGTCAGGGACACCTCCCACTAGACCACATTATTCAAGGCCCCATCCAACCTGTATTTGAACACATCCAGTGTTGAAGAATCCACAGCTTCCCTGGGCAACCTGTTTCAGTGTCTCACCACCCTCAGAGTGAAGAATTTCCTTCTTATTTATAATCTAAATCTACCCTCTTCCAGTATCAAACCATTACCCTTCATACTATCACTACAGACCTTTGTGAAAAGTCCCTCCCCGGTTTCTTGTAAGTCTCCTTCGGATACTGGAAGGCTGCATTAAGGTCCTTCTCTTCTCCAGGCTGAACAGGCCCAACTGTCTCAGCATGTCCTTGTAGGAGAGGTGCTCCAACCCTCTGATCATCCTTGTGGCCTCCTCTGGACCCTCTCCAAAAGATCCATGTCCTTGTGCTCCAGAACCGGACACAAATCTCCAGGTAGGGTCTCAGGAGAACAGAATAGAGGGACATCATCTTTAAACACATTGCTATGTGCTGTTAAGCTGGAGCACTTATGCTGTTGTGCTCTCAGCACATAAAACGCTGTCTGGGTCATTGTATGCTTAAAGATGGCATTAGTTCTGCTCAACTGAACCATAATTTCTGCAGATACTGTGAGAGAAATTCTGCCTGCGAATGTCTGCACAGCCCCCATGTGCCTTCACAGCCCTACATGTTGGTTCCCTTGGAAGAAGTCAGTGAGCCTGTAGTGAAAGGATGAGGGGTAATGGCTTTAAATTAGAAAGGAGTGGATTTAGATTAGAAATAAGGAGGAGGTTCTTTACCAGGAGAGTGGTGGAGCACTGGAACAGGTTTCCCAGGGAGGTGGTTGAGGCTCCATCCCTGGAGACATTCAAGGTGGGGCTTGAGAAAGCTCTGAGCAACCTGCTCTAGTTGAGGATGGTCCTGCTCTCAGCAGGGGGGTTGGACTAGACGACCTCTAGAGGTCCCTTCCAACCCAGACATTTCTATGTTTCTAGGATCCTCAGTATGCCCATGAAAACTTTTATCAGAAGGTCCTGTGATCGAGAGTCTTGATTCAGTATGTTCTCAAATGATGAAATCTCACATACCTCTTAGTAAAGTCGAGCTGGCAGACATTGTCATGATGCTGTCAGTGGCTCTCAAATGGTTTGCTTTTCCTAGGAAGCAAGAATTCCTTTAGCCCATCTGAGAAAATGTAAAGTCTATTATTTAGAGTTTTATCATCACGTTCACAGAGTTGCATACATGAACTGTGCTTTTGTTTGGAGAACAAATAAAGCCCTACAGGGAGCAAATTATACTCCTCATATACAAAGGGATTTCTTAGAAAATTAAAAAAAAAAAAGTCCTTCTGTCTGTCACGTAGTTTCATAGATTATACATAACATAATGAGAAGTCTGGAATGAAAGCAATAGAAAAAAAAAAATCTGCTGCTAAAGTGAATATTTGGGCACCAATAAATAGGAAGTGCAGAAAATTTAAGTTGAAAATGTGTAATCAAGTGCATGTGCCCCTGATTCACAGCAGTATGTTGGGAGGGGGCTTTAGAAGATGGTAACAGAGGACTCTCTTGAACCAAGCAGCCACTAATGAACTAAGCCACCATGACATTCATAGTAAACCGCAAACTTTTCTACAAAATGTTCATAATTTACATGGCATTTACCACTTTGTTTTACAGAAACACTTTGATTACCCAGTAATGTAAGCTTTTGTTAGAGCAGAGGATTGTGAATTACCGTACAGTTGTTTTAAATCTTTTTACTTTTACAATGTATATTTGTATGTGGAGTAATGTAACTTCCTGAATTTTCATTTATTAATCCATTAAATAAGTGTGGTAAGATTTCTCTGTGGGACTTTATTCTTATAAAGCACTTGGAAATTTTCAGTAATAAGATTTTCTGTTAATGGTGTTTGAGATACTTGTTCTGTTCCCCTTTTAATATATACAAACATTTGTTTAGGATCACAGGAGACCTGTAAGATAAAACAGAAGAAGGTGCACGTGCTATGTTCTTCACACCAGGAGTGAAATAATTTTTTGACATTTGTGTTGATTCTTTAGTTCTTTTGCTGTCATGTGGGTTTGTCGCTACTGAGCTGTGATTGACATCTTGCTGATACAACAAATCAAATGGCATCTTGAACGGCTGAAGAACAAATTATTCAAAATTTTAAAATATAACTCATATTATATTATATGTAATTCTGAATGGACCAGTCTGGAAAGTCCAGCTCTGGTGAGAGGAAAGCCCAAGCCAACACTGTCTGGTTTGTCCTGTGCATTTTCTTGGAAATCTGCTCGGCACAGCTGTGGCAATAAAGCAGGGAGAACTTCCCTGACCCTTGTTGTTTTGCCTGGAGGTTTCTGCATACTGAGTAAAAGAAATTGTGATTAATGTGGCATTCCGTGTCAAGGGTAGACTGTAGATTACCATTAAGTGCATCATTATGTTATCTTTGAAAAATTTAGTAGGTTTCACCTGACAGATAATAGCTTTTCCTCTGCCAACACAACAGAGTAATAACAAATAAATATCTGGGATGAACTAATATATATCAAAAGAAGTGTTCCTTTTGACAGAGAAACAGCTTTTACTTTTCATAGGGTTTTGAAGATATTTTAAATAAAAGTTCCCCACTCATTTTCCTTCCAGCTCTGTGATTTGAAGCCGTGCACGTAGTGATGATGCTGCTGTGGAGAGAGGTGTGCAGCTAGAGGGGCTGTGGAGAAGGTGCAGAATTGCACTTGGGTGCTCCTTTACTGGGCATCAGTTGGTGTGATGGGTCCGTTGTAAAATGTAACAGATTGCTTCCTTGCTTCTGCCCACTGGTTTGCTCTTGAGTTCATCATGGGCTCTGAGTTGCATAACTGTCACGGGATCTGAGCCTTATGGTTTTTTTGTTGGCCATTGTTATATTAACCATTTCTGCACCCCCAGTGATTAAGAACAGATTATGCAACAGGAGCTAATACTTTCCAAAACCTTCCCTGCTCAAAAGTCAGTGTGAACCTCCAGGGACCACTGCTTCTGCCATTAAAGCAGAGCAAACAGCTGTTTTTTTTCTGAGGAAGTTTCACTTTCTGATATTTTCTTTAGTGGGTCAGAGTCTTGTTGTTTTATGACTTCAGTAAAAAGATCTAAACATGCCTGTGAGGTGCTGTTGGTAGGGATGGGTCCGTTGAGAGACAAGGTACAGGACTGAGAAACCCTGGCTGTAATTAATGAATTCACCTACCTGGGGGGCTTTTCTGAAACAAATCCTTAAAATGGCTCCAGCTTCTTTCTGTCAGTGTCTGTGTTTTCAGGTCCTGCCTGCTTTTCTCTCCTTTTGTTTCTCTTAGCACAATGTCTCTCTGTATTAGGAGCAGGCAGCACAGTGTGGCAGCTCACTCTGGGCCCTCAGCTTTGGCATCACAGGAAGGTACACACCTGAGGTGCCCGAGTCTGTAACCAGCATTTC
Organism: Megaceryle maxima; assembly: GCA_024605025.1. Classification (NCBI taxonomy): domain Eukaryota; kingdom Metazoa; phylum Chordata; class Aves; order Coraciiformes; family Cerylidae; genus Megaceryle; species Megaceryle maxima. Next base: position 17,301 of record JANHGN010016541.1, read on the forward strand.
TTGTGCATAATCAAAGCTTCCTGATTTCAAAAGTATTGAGCTCTTGTCCTTGGCATCACAGGAGTTCACTGCTCAGAAAATTGAGTGACTTTTTTGAATACTGGTTGTAAGTGGCATCCAGTTTTTAAGCACTGTGTTAGTTCCTCTGCACTGTTGTTTACCAGTCCCTGTAACAAGTAGCATAATCTGTTCAAATTGTAGGCAATGAATGTATTTCAACTCTTCCAGTAGAATGCACTCATGAAAAATACTACTGTGGAGTTTTTTCAGCTTGATCTGTTCTCGTGTTTTTATAAGGAAACCATTTAAACATTTTACAAAAATCCTTTGCTAATGTGGTTGAGACTATTAAATTGTGCAACGATAAACAACAATTTATTGTAAATTAAACTGTTTGGCTTTTGGTACTCTATTCTTATTTTAATCAAAACAAAAAAACCCTTCCAACTGTTTCTACAAATCCAAAACCATGTTGACACAACCATTACCCAGTGAAGACTTGAAGGTACTCAGTTGTCACCTTGTTATCTTGTTTTAGATCAATTAAAAGCTGAGTAGAAAGCCCAAGTATACAGGAATGTGTGTTTTCTTTATGTATGTAGTTTGGAGGAAGCCTTTGTTTTGTTCTTTAATATTTATATGAAGCAGTGATCACATGAAATGAATCATATTCACTTAGGGATCCTGCCTAAACAAAGCTCCTTGGTCAATGCTGTGCTTTTGGGGAATGGGCATTTAATATTCTTTGCTTTGAGGGCTCACTATTCCTGTGAAAGAAGTAGTTTCTCTTCCCTCTGTGTTCTAAAATTTCCTGTGAAGGTCTTACATACCTAAAGTTGACGGACTGATCACTCTAGATACCAAAGTATATTAACAGTGACAAAAGTGAAACTCTGAAAGTCCCCACACCTTCCCACTGTGGTGTGTGTTGAAGGAATAAAGGGCAGAACATACCGGGCTTGTAGGGTGCTTTGTTCCCTGGACACGTGCTCAGGCCATGCCCCATTCATTTTTTTCAGTGATATATTTACCACTTGATTAGGGCCTCAGAGCTGCCTTGGCACCCACAGCGAATTATATGAAGAGCTCGCAGATAATGTTAGCTTTTTGTTAACAAGATCCAAAACTTCTGAGACACTGCATCATGCTGTATAGCCCCTTGAACCATTCAGGTCTTGAGCCCTCTGTAATGTAAAGAGTTAAAAAATATTGATGAAAATAGAAGCAGCTGCCTGGTGATTAACCGAAAGAGTATCTATGCCTTACACATTGAGCTTCTACATATGTGTCAGCTTGAGCCTTGAAATCTTGCCATTTAATAGCATGTTAAATAAATTAACAGATAAATAAGTTGAGTGACAGTTTTACAAATACTCTTTATTGTCACGACAATCAACAGTGACAATTCCCATGTAATGTAAGAATACATGAACTATCTTTAGCGGGTTGACCAGAGCACTGCGAGGGTGGGAGATACAACCCAGTGCTCTCAGCAACTCCTGGGCACAGGGCACATTTACCTTCAGCAGATTCACTGGCCAACTTTCAGTAGTCTCCAGATCCGCTCTTAGTCTCTTAGTCTCTGTGGCTAATGTATCTAGTTGCCCAGCTCTCTGCCTTCCTACCAATAAAAATCACTGGTCTTTGGATTGGGGGTGATTTAAACCAGGTGGATTTGTAATTCTCTCTGTAGCTCTGTGTAGTATCTTTTGTATTTTGGCTGATTGTTATCACAAGAAACATATTGTTGAGAAGAGTTTCCATAAATAAAGAGGTCATTAACCTTTACACATTGCTTAGTGGTATATACCATTGTATTTGTAGGTGTGACAGTATCTGGGCTTATGATAGGGAATGTCCTCCATCTTCAGAATGACTGGTCTTACAGTTATTCTGAAATTTGTAACTTGAATATAATTCTGTACCACATTCTACTTGATTTCAGCTAGTGTAAATTGCATATAGATAAGGTCCTGGCATTTGAAAAGTAAAAAAACTATTAACTGATGTTGAGCATTTCAATGTCATTAATTTTCTTCATTTCACCCATGTTTTTCTACTTCACTTATTTAAAGACACAAATATTACATACTTTTTAATGAACATGTGTGTCATTTAATAACCTATGTTAAATCTGTTCTATCTGCAGTTGTATTGCAGTGAAGTTGAACTGTGTCTTTTAAGCAATTCTGCAGTCAAATCCACATTTCAAAATCCTAGCTCAGGAATCTCACAGTAAACTAAGAAATATTTGATGTATTTGGAAAATACAAATTTTACATTTCTCTATTACTATCTGCAAAAAAAAGAAAGAAATTAAATAAAATTATCCTCCATCTTGCCACCATCTTTTACGTTTGTGTACCATTAAAAAATGCAGGAATGTAACAGCTTTCCTGGTTTGTCCTTTTTCCTCCAAGGTTTAGCAACTTCACCCGGTGGTTAGTACAGCACTCCAAGCAACTAATCCTCTATCTATAAGCTGTAATGTCAAAGGATTAATGTGTGCCTGGGAACGCAGGTCAAATCTGCTTTAGATCACAATAGTTTGAGTTCAGCTCCTAGCTGAAATATCACAAAACTACCATATAATTTAGTACAAGTCTTGCATTCCTATACTTCAGCTGCTGGTTGCCTTTAATAAAAAGAGGCCCAGGATTGATTTCCCTGAGAATGTGTTTTTCTTTGTCTAAAACCAAAGTAGTATCAGCTGGAAAGTAGAAGGATTTCTTAAAATAGTTCTGTATTTGATATAAATAGCACTTTCAGAGTCTTGTTTTAAAATACTGTAGAAACTACAGTATGTCAAGTTACTGATATTTCCTGAATTTCTTCTGCTTGCTCTATTACAATGCCCAGATCATATACGTATATGGTGGGGTGCCCTGCCTTCCACTGGGTAGCTGCTGGGAGCAGTGGCACTGCAGGCAGATGCAGGGGCAGACATTACCTGCCTCTGGTCTGAGGGGAAAGACAATTATTTTTAAATATTTTTTTTACGAAACTATGAACCTCATTTGCATAATACATAGAATAATGTGCCCAGTAAGCAGGCTTATGTAACTACATGTATTTTATTTGCACTGAGTCACCAACAAAGCACAGCTATTTATCCCTGATTATCTGCAATTGCAATACCCAGAATTTCTACTTTCTTGATACCACTGTTAGGTACTGTAGTTGTGTATCTTTAAGGGTTTTTCCTATATGAATTCTTACAATAAGTTTTTACTTCCAGGGGAAAAAAAAAAAAAAAAAAAAAAAAAAAAAAAAGGCAGGTATCCTTTTAGAGTATTTGTTTGATCTTGAACAACAATTGAAATACATTTCTTGAACTAACTTTGAATTATAGTTGAGAATAGGTATATTAATTCACCTTTGGTTACTGTGGGTGGGTTTTTAATTAATTTCATTCCATTTGAAGGCTACAGTGTATTCTGTAGCCTTAACTTAAAATAATTGCCAGAATATGTTTATTTTATTGTAGCTTATAAAAAGCAATATTGAGCACCGCTGCACACATCTTCATGAAAGGGCTGTGTGCCAAGACTTTTGTTCTGACCAAGTTTGCATATGTTGAACCACAAATTGAAAACTCCGTGTGTTGTCACTGTGAAGTCACCATCACAGTGGCTGACATTTTTTTTATGTATTTGGTTGGTTTACTTAGAGAAAATAGTTTGTCAGATGAAAAAATAGGCAATGTACTTGTGCTGACATAAACCCTGGGCTGGGATGCTGGTTCCTGCCTGCTGCCCTCTGCTGGGGTCCTGCCCTCCTGGAGCAAGTGACCAGGCTCCGCTCCTGGGCACTTCTTTCAGAACGCATAGAACTGAGCATTTCATAACCATGCTCTTCTTTGCTTCATCTTTTAAGAAGTTTGAGCAGGGAATGCCACAAAGCCTGCCGACATGTCTGAGGTGCAGCACGCCTTCAAACCCAACTTCATTTCAAGCAGGGACTCATTTAAAAATGAAGAGTCCCAGGCTGGGGTGCGGTGCCGTAGGGCTTTGCTGACTGTCATTTTCTCGTGGCCTGACAGGTTCTTCGCTCTGTACTGCTGTTCCCAACAATAGAGCGTATGGCTCAGTCCCCTCAAGGAAAGCTCATGACCCCGTTGCTCTGCAAACTTCGTTACATTTTGTACATGCCCGTCTACCTCCTGTCCTTCCTACCAGAGGGAGTCAAAGCCTCCCTGGTGCGATTTGCTCTGCGAGGAATGAAGACCTGTGATGAGTCTTCCATAACAACCTCTGTAAATCTCTTCAGTGTGGACTGCATTGGTGAGCACCCTTTTTTTAATTAATTTTCTTTTTACACCTATGTTTGTATTTTTCTCATTTAGTAAATGTTGATGTAGTGTTCTGGGCAAAAGCTTAAGATAAAAGCATGAAGATAAGTTTTGTAGAAGGCCAAGTCTAATCTTTTCTCAGGTTAAGACCTGAGCATACAGTACAGGAAAATCTCAAATGAGTCAAATAAAAATAAAAATCTTAAGGGGAAAATGACAAATGCAGTATTTCCCAAAGAATATATATTTCTTAAGAAAATTGTCTTAACCCTATCTCATGTGATTAAAACACGTTTACAGTCTAGTTTATGTTCCTTATATCTGCTTACTTTTTTGCATTTCATTCATATTGGATAGTGAAAATAAATCAGTAATCAGTTTCACAAAGAATTCTTTGCATCTGTTTTTTAAAAAGCTACGATTTAACCAGCTGTACAGATTCTGTCATCTGAATTAGAATACTGGTAAATTCAGAAAAGAGCCTGCAGCCTACAAAGACACAAAGATGCACCTTATGCACCAAAGAATTTCAGCACTCTTTTGGACATAGAGAGAAAGATAGAAGATTAACATTCCTCCAGTTCATGTTGTGCACCTTTTGTACATTCTAGCAAGAGAAGCAGCTTTAAGAAAGGGAGTAATTTCAGAGAAATTATTTTAAGTTTAGAATGAAAACCAGAACATGGATTGTGCTGTACTCCAGGTATTTTGGTAAGGTAGCAGTTGAAAACAATTTGGAATAGACTTGACGTGCTAACACACTAATAACAGCAAGAAGGAAGTTTTGATTGCATTAATAGTAGTAAAAACACATTCTAACATTTCAGTTGTGCTCTGTCTTCTATCAGTTAAATTTTACCTACTAATCATCCAAACAGATGTGCCAGAGTAACTCTGTGATTGCAGCAAGGTTTGTTGAAAGATTGTACCTTTCACAGATACCTGTGGATGTGTTGGTCTGTACTGGAGCCTTGCTGTAGGACTCTACAGAGACCAAAAGCAGCATGGGCAGTAGGGGGTCTTACTGCCTAACCTAGACAGCCTCATTTATGTTGTATAAACCTGGGCTAATGACAGTTTCTCTGCTGCATACCTGCGCCTGACAAAACCAGGATCCTGGCTGATGATGGAAATTTCCAATAGGTTTGTTGCTCAAGTTCCTGTTAAAGCAGTTTCATGATGACTGAGGAGAAAGCCAACATGCAGTGGTATGTATGCTGGGCTTTCAGGCTTCTTCCTTTCATAATTTGGTCTTGGAGAAAGGTATGTGAAGCTCTGTGAGGTCACATCTCCACAAGCCAGGAACCCTTCTCTGGTCCTCACAGATAAGCTTTTACCACTCAAAACAGGTTATCCACATCCAGGGTTGTATTAGAAATGGTCCTTGGCCTGCATTAACCTCCAAAAAAGCCTGGCCAGCCATTGTTTGTGAGGGCTGCTTGGCCCAGACCACAGCAGCGGCAGGAATAATTTCACAGACAGGTTTTGTGTGCTGCTGTTGGAGCCTGATTCTCTGAGCTCTCCAGGTGAAAGGGTTAGTGTGTGTATGTCAGCCTGTTATAATTTTATGTGTGCACCAAGTGTCTGATTTGTGTCCAAGCTGTAACATAAATTGAGGGTAGAAACCAGGCTGAAGGCTCTTGTACTCATAGGATGTGATCTCTGCCTGTGGTCATTGTATTGACTGAATTCTTTATACCAGAATGAAAACCCGCGTGAGCAAATGTCTTGTAAAACTTTCATAAATAGATCTTACTGATGCAACTAGTTCCTTTGGGCTTGTGATAGCATCTCTGTCAAAAAGAATTCCTCTTTGGTTTCATCTTTGGAAACTGATGATGTTTTACAGCCCAATGACTCAGGACCACATACATGGATTAGTAATTTTAGAGCTTTGTGGATGCTGCCTGTTAACCTTCCCTTGTATTGTTTGCGGACAATAGGAAATACAACCATTCAGCAGCAATTTGCTAAATCTAACACAACAACCAAGTCTGTCTTGTGGGACTGTTCATCTGTGAGTTACTGAAGCCTCTGAATTTGTGGTAAATGTTTTTCTGGTGGATTCCTTGTCCCTTAATAAACTCCTAGATATGGTTCAGAAGCATTCAGCAAATGGACTTGTTTCTCCTCTCCAGGAAGGTTGCATGTCAACTCATTAAAAATATACATATTGCCTTTGGCATGTACATCTGTTGCATTACTGTAATTGTAATAAAAGCTATGATTAAGGGCAGAAAAGATGGTAAAAGTTTCCTTAAAACTAATACGTCCGTTAAAACAAACCAACCTGCCAGGGACATGTTGCCACATCCAAAGCTTAGTCACAACAATGTTTTCTCTCCTCTGAAAGGAAATGAGATTTGAAAAGTTAATTATAGCAGAACTCTAACACCAAGTGCTGCTCCCATTGACTTAGAGAGTGAAAAGCTCCATTCAGTGGCAGCAGAATCAGGCCCTTGCTTGAAAGAGTCAGTGAAAGACTTCTATTACCTATCTGTCCCATTGTTTCAGATTACGTTTGTTCTTGCTTCTTACCCAAATTCATCTTTCCATTGTCCTGACTTTATAATTGATGGTACATAGAAGCCCCAGTCACACAACATAAGGCTTGGGGGTTGAACTACATGACCTTTAGAGGTCCCTTCCAACCCAATACAGTCTATGATTCTAAGGCATTGCCATGACACTGTGCAGATAAGTAACAAAATACAGAAAGAATATAGACAGCGGGGACTGTCAAACTGGATTGAAAGGAAGAATGGAAAGACACAGTGTATAAATAATAAAAGAACCATTAGAAATAAGCAAAGGGGTCTGAAGGTAGTTTGCCTACCTGGATTAAACTTCTAGAAAAGGTATTTTAGGGCAGAGGAAGCATTGCAAAGAAGAAACTAGCATTTGGTTACTTGTATTCATGAACCTAGGGAGATGAATAGACAAAAAAATGGGACATTAGTGACCTTGAGTTATCTGAAACATTGTCACTCTGTTTATTCAGGCTAGCAAAACAAGTCTACCCCTATCTAGCACCGTGTTGGTTGTTCTACAAATCATGTACAGTCCCGCAATGCTGGAATACTTTGGCACTCCAGCACGCTGAAATTTGTAAACATTTTTTCAGTGACAGATGCCAGTAGCAGACTTACAGTGACAGTAAACCTTTCTATCTACACTGGACAGGATTTATTGTGCAGCCATTTGACTGGCAAACTTCCTCCATTTGTTTCTGCAAAATTTCCACAAAAGCACAGACATTACATAATGGGTAAACACCGCAAGGCTTTTTTGAGAGGCGGGCTCACAGGTCAGAGGTTAACGTCTGGATGACAGTGAAGATACAGATAAGCACAATAGCAAGAAAAACCTCCAACTGGCCCAAACGTGGGGTGTCCTTTCTGATCTTGAACCTGTGACTTCCCTGAAGGAATCTCCCTGTTTCTTTAACCTCTTCAGGGAGCAGGGGAACACTGCAATTTGGGGCGGGGGGGTCTGCTTTGTGCAGTTAAGGCAGGCTGGGAAGGAGGGGACTCGGAAACCTGCAAGAGGGGTTTCAGATGGATTTAGGTTGTCACACGAATGCAGGCTGGAGACAGTAGATTTCTGGTTTATTTTAAGCATCCAAGAGATGTTGTAAGAAGAAAAGGAACTAAAATTAAACTTCAGAGTTTGGATTCAAATTTTATCTTGCTCCAGGAGTGGAGACATTGAGATTTTATGTGGAATGTTTATATTTCCCTCATTTTACAGAGAAAAAAAGGGCTGAGGCAGTTTCAGGCACTCCACTCTTATGCCCACTGGACTGTGTAGGAAGTCCAGAATGGGGTATTGAGGTTTGTCTCCAAGCAGTAGTTGCCTCTCTCTGCTGGCTGTGCAGGATGGCAAAATTACATCCCTGAGTTGCCACAGATTAAAACTTAAACTTTCTCATAGGAAAAAATTTGCAGAACTATCAAATAGCATCTGGGAGATAAATTTGTATCAAAAGCTGGTGAAATGTAGGCTTCTAGTCACTATGAAAATGGTACATAAGCTTTTACACTGACTTAAGTTATTTTAAATGTTTTTCTCCACTGAGCCAACTGTAAAACTTCATTCTGGATTTGAATTGTTCCAACCTTGAGAGCTGCCGTGTCCTGAGATCTTTTCTATTTTGATCCTCTCTTCTTAATCAGAGAGATTCTGAATATGACATTATGAGTTATCTTCATCTGACCACTGCCGACATCCTGCTGTCTGAATAGTTGGTACCTAAAGCAGGACAGGTGAGTCACAGCCTGCAGATGACTGTTTCTCTTTGCTGACCTCAGAGGGACCCTCTCTCCACTATATATCTAAAATTAGAGGAGGTAAATCCCACTCTGGTTCTAGTGGCTGTTCACTTTGCTGCAGACATCAGAGAGCAGTGTGGTCTGAATTATCCATGCAGCCTTTACTATTGCTGCCAGGACAGTCAGATATCCCATGTTTTGACTGCATTAGAATTTACAGCTGCTGGTTTCTAGTGAGAGTCCTGTTGTTTGTTTCTTAGCTTCTTTGAAAATTAATTTTATATCTCCACCTCCATTTCCTGACAAGTAAGATAAGAAATATTTGGGTAAGGACAGCGCATGGTGTTGTATTTGTGGCCCTCAATAGCTCCATCTTTTCTGCTCCTATTTTTCAGAGATAAAAAACGGTGTTTAATGTATTAGGTAAGCATTTGATAAACAAATTCACCTGAAATGGTGAAATAAGACAACTTAGCCTCCCTAAAGAATATTTTTGAAGGCTGTATAACCACATAGGTAAAATTTAGTTTACTTTTCTTTCTTTGTTTTTAAATTTAAATGGCATCCTTTTCTTGCACTGAAATTAAAATTTAACTCCTAAAAGTAACAGGAGATGTGATGAGCACCTCTAAATTCAGGCAGAGCTCCTTTCTGTGTTGAAAGGAACTAAAACTCTCCATTGAGGCCTGCAAGGCCAAGGGGGAGTTGTGCTTTGTGTTCTCATCTAGGCTTTATTTTTTCAAACAATGTACTAGTACATTTAAAGAAGAGCCTGACACTCAAAGCAAGCAGTAAGCTATTGCCCAGCATTATAGAGCTGATCATCAGCAGAACTGTACATAGACCTCCATCCCAGGTCAACAGTTGATCTACTGAACCTGCTTGACCATTAGTTTGTGTTTATATATACATTCGGTAGTTATGAGCAACTTTCACAAACCACATTGGCTGAACAGGCTGGCAATCTATTTAAAATGCAGAGCATTACTGAGTGAAGACAGAAACTGACACCACTAAGGATTTCAGGTGGCACCTTGCAATCTCACACCTACCTTTCTCAGTGGGCAGGAGAAAAAAAAGTTTTCCCTCCCCCCTCACCACTGGACAGCTATGCAGATCTTTCAACCCAGACCGGTACATTTTCAAGTTGGTTTTCAAGGCTGACCGAAATCAAAGCCCTGGTAGTAAAAAGTGTTTGTTTTGTTTCTTCTGACAAATTTAAGTTTTAGATAACTTCTAGCTACAATGCAGAAACTATTTCAAGGATATTTTTTACTCCTATAATTATATATATATAGAATTTCGGACATGATGCATAGCTAGACAGTTTCATGGGGAACATAAATAACTGATGGTACATGAATTACATCTACATAACCTAACTAATGTTAAATCTGAACAATCAGATGGTCATCTTTCCTGAAATCAGGTAACTCTACAGCTGTCTTTTACAAGATGATTTTTGCCTGAATTCATTACTGCCAGATATTGCCGACGGGCAAAACAGAAAGCTGCTTTAGCTCACCCAGCAGTCTGAGCCGGCGGCTAAATCCTCTGCTTCTGCAGAGTTTCTGGGCAGGCTCCTGTGTGCTGTCACAGTTGAGCCCTATCCACTTCTGACATTTTAAGTGATGATCGTAATATGTATTTCTGCAAAGTGTTTAAGAGCGTGTTTCCTTACCTGTGGAAACACAGTAATATTTTATCACCTGCTTTGCAGGAAAAGGGGCCAAAGAATAACAGTCTTTAATATTTTCATGTTTCCTCTGCTACTGTTTATTTTCCTGTGTGATGCCTGACTAAAATGTTTGTTTAATGTAGTCGGACAACTCACCTTACCAAGGCAGCACTTAAGCTGATGGAAAAGCCTCACATCTGCTTTATTCTTTCTGTGAATGAACTAAACTTTTCCTTATTTCATAGTAGGATGCTCATATTAAATTACTGGAGGAAGGCAATGACTTTTATGTATTTATAGTCTATTTATTTTTTAAAGTCAATCTGCTTCATAATTTACCTCATTTCCAAAAGAAAGAAAGATGTTTAACAAGGACTTTTATTACTTGCAAAAGCTTTTGCTTTCCTGTGAAAGCCTTGTGAAAATAATAATAATGTGGAAATTTCTCATTGGGTTTATTTCTGTTAATTATTCCTCTCTTTCTTCTTTGGGGGGAAAACCTAACGTAAAAAGTTCCCATCATAAATACTACTCATAAAGCGTGAATGTTTTGGTAGTGGAACTGCTGATCATTTCCATGAAATGTGAGGCACGGTTGGGATTTGCTTGGGGAAGGGGAGTTTGTTTATTCACCCCTGATGGAGTTTCATCCCCAGGGATAACAATTTAGTCCCACAAATTTGCAGCAAGTCTAATGATGTGTTGCAAATGGCATGAAAAAGGAAGGTGTAACATCAAAAAAGTAGAAAGGATGTTGAAAATAAGTATATGCCAGTGAAGTTCTAGCAGCTACAGTTGCTTTTTGTTAGCCAGTGCCAGACAGTCATCTGCACACTGGCACTTTATTTTCCCTGGGCCCAGCACAAAGCCTCCTGAACTCAGGGGAAGGACTCCCTTCTGCAGTAGACTCATGCCTTTTGTCTCCGAGTTGTCTATTGAAACTCCCCCAAAGAGTATCTGAAGTAGAGCTCATGACTGTAATAGCTTGTGTTTCCTGGTTAGCTGGTTTTTACTGGTTACTGGAATTTATCTTGATTCGTTGAACTCTTCTATCATGCAATCCCAGCAAAGCACTTAAGCACATGCTAAATCCATACCCATGGATAAACTTGTGTCTTGGAATAAGTTTGGGGTTTTTAAATGACATTTACAGAGCTACTAACTAAAGCAGTACCTGTCATTCCATGTGCCTAAAGGGGACACTGGTGTGGATATAATTCTTCCAGTCGGCTAAAACAATATTTCATTCTTTTTTGCTGCTGCTTCTTGTCATGAAAATGTCTACTAGTGCTCACCATCTCCCTTGCCTAATTCTTTAATGTGACAATATTGACAAGGAGAAAATGTCTGCAGAGTCTTCATGGATCTGCAGAGGAAATGATGGATAGTCTTGAGCAAACCCAGTGGTGCAGGAGATTGCTTGCTGGTTAGTGCAATTGCTTGCTGGTCGGGTGTATTTAAAATGAGCTTTAAAACCAGTGATTTATGACTAATGAAGAGTGGTGTAAAGTTCACTTTTCATATCCATTAAAGCTGCTCTACCTCAAAGCAAGTTCACCTTGCTCAAAGGAGGGGTGGTCCAGTTGCTGGATTCCATCAGGATTCCTCAAGAAAGCATCAGCATCAGACCCCAGTCCAGAAAAGCATTGAAATTGCCCTCTATGAAGCTACTCACATGCATAAAGCTACTCACATGAATAATCTCTTGTCTAGCAGAGCATATTAATTCTGGTAGATAGGAACCTCAGATAGGAACCAGTGCAGAGATGCTAAATTGCTGCAGACAGTGTCCATCCTGGCCACTACCTATGGGACTGTGCACCATCTACATCAGACCCTTCTATCCTCACCTTGCAGGGTAAGAGAGCACACACTTTTCAGGACCAAAAATCTGGACCCTTGCTGAAATCCCATCATCACATCCATCTGCTGTGGTATGTGAGACCTTAAACTGGAGATTCATTTTTCCAGCTAAGGGATAGTTCTGCAACTATAAGACCAAGCAGATTGGAGAAGTCAATTGTAACTATTACAGCTATTTCTGTCTATTTATGTCAATCATGGTTATATATTAACTGGTATGTTTTCATTCTAAGTTGAAGTGTAAACTTAAGCAGAACCCAAAGTCAATGTTTACACCCTGTAAACCTCTAAACATCAACATTCTATCTAATGTGTGTGTGGAAGCACATGTTCCTGCATTAGTCATCCTTGATCCTAAGCAGTTCCTTCTGTTTGATGTTTTAAACAATAAGTCATACTGTATTTCCAAGATTGATGTTGGCAATAATTGCTGGTAGAAAATATGTTTTCACCGTAGGAAATTACACTGCTGTTTGGTATTATTAGTTCTTACCACTGTTTTCTGACTCTTTCTGAAGAATGACAGACATTGCTTCAAGAGCAAAGAATAAACTGGAAAGGAAACTAGTGTTAAACTCCTCTGAAGAACCCTACAATAAGATGGGCAACTTACCAGGAAAAAAATGTGACCAGATAGTAGTACATTCCCTGAGGAAATCTTATTTTCAATATACTTTTTCCAGGGCTTTTTTTATTTAGCATAGGAATCCAACCTAGAATTGATGCATCACTTTCAATTTAATCAATTTTGCTTTAGAGTTTAGAAGACTTTTGAAAGAGCTGTACAGCATGTCAAAGTTAAAATGACCTTTGCTGTATATGCAATTGTGTTCAGTTCAGGGCCCCTCACTACAAGAAAGACATTATGTTGCTGGAGTGAGTTTAGAGAAGGGCAACGAAGCTGGGGAAGGGTCTGGAGAATAAGTCCTGGGAGGAGAGGCAGAGGGAACTGAGAGTGTTTAGTTTGAAGAAGAGCAGGCTCAGGGGAGACCTTATCACTCACTACAACTACCTGAAAGGAGGTTGTAGTGAGGTGGATGTGGCCTCTTCTCTCAAGTAATAACAACAGGACTAGAGGAAATGGCTTGAAGTTGCACAGGGTGGGGTTAGATGAGATATTAGAAAGAGTTTCTTTACTGGAAGAGTAGTCAGGCACTGGAACAGGCTGCCCAGGGAGGTGGTGAAGTCACCATTCCTTCAGGTATTCAAAAAGCGTGTATATGAGGCACTTCAGGACATACTCTAGTGGGATAGTGAGGTGTTTGGGTTTGTTTTATTTTGGGGGCAGTTTCTGAGGGGTATTGATGGTTGGACTCAGTGATCTTAGAGGTCTTTTCCAACTGTGACAATTCTGAGTTTCTGGGAAAATAGTAGCCTTTGGCAATAATCATCCCATTGAAGTCAAATTACTTTCATCTTTTACCATCTGCTTGTAGTCCCTCAGAAGGACAAGCGCAACTCTGCGTGTATATCTGCAACTCAGTGTTGAATGGTCATGGATTTCTGTAAAATCTGTGGAGTGGAAGTGATGTTTTTCCTGATAGTCTGAATAGCCTCTGACACATTGAAGCCAGCTCCTGGTTGGGAGTTTTAGCACTCCACACACTGTGACGAACTCTTAGTTACAAAAAAGATTCAATCAGGCATCAGTTAGGACTCTTCCCTTTTGCTACCATGGCCATCAAATTATCAATTTACTTGTATATTATCCAGTTTACCTTTACAGAGGCTGGGAATGGGAATTAAATCTTGCCAATGTTTTGCATATTTTAAAATATTTCTCAAGCATTTCTTAATACCAGATTATTGTGAAGTTATCCTGCTGTTTGGCAGATCTACAAAGGGTGACATCGGTGAAGCCTTCTGGGAGAAAGGGACTAAGAATTTGTGGAGGTTCTCTGGGTGTCCCTTGTGTGACAGAAGAAAGCATCGTTTCAGGCTTTTCTATGGGCAGTGCTGCAAGTACCTGACAAAATGTGTCCCCAGTCTCTGCTGTGGTCCTGAGCCAACGCAAACAACACTCTAAATAGCAATAATAGCAGTTAAATGGCAAATGGTGAAATAGCAGATGCGCTCTGTGAAAAATTTGACAGTAAGCGATAGTTTTGCCAAGGCAGAGCATCTGAACTGTCCTGGGAAACTGCAGTGTCAATGTGGGAATGAAAGATGTATGGAAACAAACTATAGACAGTGAGAGATTAATGACAGTGTAATGAGTTTGCTGTTTTTTCACTGGGCATGAGACATGGTTGTTAAAACCACTCTACTTCTTCAAAAGAATATTTTCAGGTATGCATGGGTGTACAGAGACTGGAGCCAAAGTCACGGGGGCTTTCGCTTCCTTAACCATGAAAAGGTGATTAACATTGAAACATTTAGTAAAGAATGATGAGTTTAAGGGGAAAGATAAAAAAATATTCCATATCATTATGAGCAAAAGTGTGGACTTGTCTTTACATCCAGATACTAAAGATAGGGAGACCTGTTGAATATTGTGTCCACCAAACTATGACAAATGGATTCAAGAGACTTTTTCTGAGAAAATTCCAAGCCATCCAAAGTGCAGTATGTCATGTGCTTGATGTCTGTAGAGGAATGAATCTGATGACATATAGGCTGTTTGTGTAGTTCTTTTAATGCATTGCCTTTTATATGGAGATATGGATATAGATATATATCAGAAAAAAACATTTGGCAAAGAATATATGGCAGTTTGATATAGAGAGTTTGAAAGCTGAATACATTCACAAAAGGGTATCATCAGTGCTAGGACAGAAATACTCAGTGTGACTACAACCTAGAACTCTATCCCCTAATCCCCTTAAAACCCTATCATAGTCAGTGGAGAGATATCGGTAACACTTGTGTAATCTTATCTAGGTGACTACTTTAGGATGAGATGAATGCTGTTCTTTCCACTGACTGAGAAGGAAGAAAGATTAAGTTTTAGATATTCACATTTAATCAAGTGAATCCCATGACAGATATCAAGAAATTATGACCTTCAAAAAAAAAAAAAAAAAAAAAAGAACTATTTAGATTAAACAAGGGGTAACTGAAAGACATGGTAAGAGTTTTTAAGTAAGGAAAGTATTTTAATCCTGATGCCCATGGTAGAAGAGGTAATGTGTCATGTAGTACATTGCAACAAAGGTGATTCCAGTTGGATTTTAGCTAATGATAAGAGTGGCATTCTAGACTGGATAAAACTTAAATCTCTGTGCTCCCTGAGGACAGGATGGATAATTATCTGCTGAAAATGACACAGTATCATTGATAGTCCTTAAGATAAAAAGACCAATGGAAATCCCTTCCAGCCCTACAATTTCATACATGCTAATTAATGATATAAGAGTAGCATCCAGAATATCAGAATTCTAATGAGGGACAGTTTATCACAGTAGGAACGAAGTAAAACAGATGAACAGATGCAAGACAGGATGTTTGAGGAAACCAAAATATAGGCAAAAATGTCAGGCATTAGTTAAAAGCAGATCTGAAAGTTCAGAAAACATCTGATTGAATGTCTGAATGAATCTGCATTCTGCAGGTTGAATGCAGAATACAGAAATGTTATAGTAGGACCTGCCAAAGGTAGGTAGGTTACCTGTAGACATGAGTTAAATGAATATAGGACTCATGGTATCACTGGCTCATCCATACTGTTTAATTATTAATGAGTTTTCTGGTATGGTTTTAACTTTCTCCAGTGAGCATTCTCCTCGTATCCAGGCACTGTTGAGTTAGCACTGCCGTGCACTCTTCCCAGTAAGCAGTTTGGGTAGAGGAAAAATACAATTCTGTGAAAACAAGCTATTCTATTCCAGTTGGCCTCAGGGCCACAAAATAGTTCCTGGCTCTATTTAGAACAATGGTGCAGATACAGCCCATATTTATACCTGCAAAACCAGCAACAGTTTGATTGTTGGAAAGCAGTTGTGAGGAAACAGACTGTGGAAATTTGACTTCACAATGTCAAAGCAGAAGCTGAGAAATTGATAAGTTAAAGTGAAAGATGGTGTATTTAATGTTTGCAAGGGGCTGAGATAGACTAGGAAAGGCATTTTACAAAGGTATTGATCTGTGAAAAGAGGAAAGACTATCAAAAGCAAACCAGTGTGGAAATGTTCTTTACAGAGTGCTGTTTATGGAACAACAGAGCAGATTGTTCTATCATGAATCAGCGTACTTGATAATGACATAATAAAAGGCAGACAGTAAATCATCATTTTCCAAACTGTCAAGCCATATCTGGAAGAACTGTACTATGCCTTGGGTCCCATAAGTCTCTATCAGAGAAAGAAATGCGGACTATGGAAGCATGCTGTAGCCACTGTGCAATTTTTTAACTGAATCTGGTAGCATAGATGTGCAATACTTGTGACTCTGATAGTACAGTACTAACATAGCAGGGTATTTTCTTAGAGATGGTGATAAATATTGCTGAAAAAATAGTTCAAAATTATATGAATGGAAGCATCATTATGCTGAGATATACTGGTGAGTTATATAGGAACTGGTATCTGGAAATGATATCCAAAGTCCATCCTGTCCAGCCTTTGATTTCCAACAACAGTCAGAACAAAATGCTTCCAAGAAAGGGGCAAAAACTCTGCAATAGAAGAGTCTGCCAATTAGTAAAGGCATTGTTTTTAGAGGCAGAGGCTTAAAGACCTGAGGCTTTTATAGTATTATGTAGCTCTAAGTTTTGGTTGTAGCTCATTAAGAGAATTCTAAATATTTGTTGACTTCCAGTGCTTTTGTTGTCCCTTGCTGATTTCTTGGCCCTGAGAGGTTCTTACTGTAATGGGCTGTATCCTATGTGGTGTAAATGGTTTTCCTCTTACGGGTTTTGACTATTTCTATCTCTATTCCTTTGTATTACAAATGAGTTGAAAAAGATTTTTGAAGAACTAAACTCATCTCTTCTGGGTCTGGTTGCATTTTATATTTGTGGGTTTTAATCATAATGAGCTGTCTTCTATTAAGTGTCTCAAACATAAGGGAAGACAGAGACCAGCTGGAAAGTGTTATTTGGTTGAAAAATATATGAATTAATTAAATTACATTCAACCTGGAAAAAAATAAGCTAACAGAATACACACAAATTTTTTAAAAATACCTAAAGCATAGGTTCTCTGTAGGTGGGGAAGAGAATCAAGTGAGACAGAAGTAGTGGGCAGGTGAGGGAGGCCAGGAGGGGTGATAAAAACGTGCCATGCTGACAGATCTCAGAATACCCTGCAGGAGTACAGAGAATACCCACAGCCTGCACCACAATCATGAGGGAATCACTGGTGTCTTACAAAGTCCTCCATTTCCAGCTAAAGAAAGTTTATTCATTTCTCAGTGGAAAAACAGACAATACCTTAGTACATGGTGGCCTTAGTAAGACAGTGTAAGATGTCTCTCCACTTTCTTCATTCATCTGCTCGGGGTTGGTTGGTCGGTCAAAATGTGGTAAGAGTAGTGGCACCAGATTTGCATTTGAAAAGCATTAAGGTAGGGCTGTGGTTTCCTTTTCCTCTGAATTTGTCCACTCTGGAAAATCATATAGTATGTTCTTCTACTGCTGTTGAAATTATGCTGTCTGGACCTTGAAGTCAAATTTTGGCTTCATGTTTCTCCCTGTAGCCATTCCAGAGCATAGCTCCTACTAACTTACAAAATAGAGCAGTATTTTAATGTGTGTGACTTAAATTAATTTACACCTACAGCCAGAATCTTGTTGATAGAGTCAACATAATCTGAAGCCAACAGCAGTAGGGAAATGAAGTGAGCTCAGGTAACCCCTTGTAGTTTTATGTTTATTTTAGTCTGATGAACAAGCTACTAAAGAATGTGTGTGTGCATCCATTAAAGTGTCTAGATTGGGGCTATCTTCACAGCCATTCATTTTTGTTGGAAAAGGACCTATTCTGATTATTTCCTGAAATTCATTAACCAATGAAGTTTAAAAGGTTTGGGGTTTTTTTTCTTTGTTATTGTCACTGTTGTTTCATTAGTATGGCATCTCTTTCTGTCTATTCTTTCTGTCACAGTAAATTCACCTCCTTAGCCCAGCAAAGAATACTATATTGTTATTATGTGATTAGGATACCAGCTACAGAGCAAAACCACGCAGAACAAGATGTACTCGTGGCACCACAACACAAAATTGATTTTTAAATTAATCAAGGGCATGTATATCTCTCAAAGTTTATCAGGGTTAAGTCAGAAATACTTAACCTTCCTTTATATTTTATGGATATGTGTATTATGTGTAAGTGTGGGGTTTTTTTAAGATTTCTTTCCATACAGACATAGTTCCAACTCATCTTGAATTTCCACAGATGACATAATGTGACCCCTGAGTTTCTAATGTGAGTTTACAATTAATCTTGCCCTCGCCTAATCTTTTTCTTGCCAATAAGCAAGAAGTGATCTCTGGATATTCAATAATCAATCAAGTTTAAAGACTTGAGGAATAACACATATTTTAGTCCAAGTGCAGGAAATCTCTGTATTGCTTGAAGAATCAAGTATAAAGAGAAAGTTTATCTGTCCTGAGTTACAATTATGCTTCTTCCCTGAAATTAGTACAGCTTTCCAAGTTCCATCATAGATCTGTTGATATCCATAGAGTCAACTGACAACATGTTGGTTTAGGATATAGCTCTAAAATCTTTAGAAAGTAATAATACTGCTAGACATGTGTTTCCTCAAAACTGAGAAACCCTCTATTTCATGTTATTTGCTTGACTGCATTGTGGATATATCAATGTGTTTGAAGTCGAGCTCAAGAGATACAGGTATTCATCTAACAACTGGCTAATGGAATTGGTGGTTAAATAACCCTAAGCACTGAAAAGCTTGATTGATTTCAGTCATTATTGTTTGTGAAAACTAATAATTTAGCTGAAGGATATTAAGTCCTTGCTGTGACACTTTGGGTTAAAGAGCTACCAATGATATAAAGCACTCTTTTATTTTCTGGATCCTTGGTTTGAGCCCAATCAGAGTTCCTCTATCACAAAACCACCACAAATAAATCAAACACATTTTGGCACAGTTTGTCGTCTCTGCTTAGCAAATGTATGAGACTAAACTGACACTGATCCTTAATCACCTTTAATCCATGGAGAGGGAATGATCCTACCAGAGCAGGAGAGAGGTCATTGGCAGGATCATGGGGAGAAACTAAGTTGGCAGTTAATTTCATAAGCCTGACCTGGGAATAAATGAAGGACTTCTATTTTCAGGGTAATCTGTGTATATAAAAGATCTACATATAAAAAGTTAGGATATTTAAGAAGGTATTTCTGTGTTAAAAGCTCAATAAACATGGTATTTGTCTGTTGAAACTTTGGTTTCACTTTTAAGCTCTAAGGCCTTCTTATTTATGATAATTATATAATTAACAGTAGATTTTTTTCATTATTAAACTCTGGTGACCTGGTTATGAATTACAAGGGGTGGTTTCAGCAACTTGAAATGGAATAGAATGCTTTGAGGTTCTACAGCTGTTGCCAGGTAAGTTGACCAGTTTCCATAGGTTTCCAGCATTTTCTTTTCTTTTTTTTCCTTTCCTTTTTTTTTTTTTTTGAGAAGTGTTTTTCCTTTCCTAGCTGCTGTGTGAAAAAGCCACATGAAGGAATACTTACAGAGGCTTATGTGCTTCACTTTCTGTGCTTTAGATTATCCTACTGACCCAGGCTGACTCATAATGTATCAGTCCAGCATATGCATAAATAGAGATTTGAAAGAATGTGATTAGACCATGAACATTAAGAAAATAAACCAACCTGAAATTGGCTTTACACTGTTAAACCAAATAAACAAATTGAACAAGCAAAAGTATGTTCACAGGAAAAGCTAAAGAGCTTCTACAGATTCCTTCCCTAGAAATGCCAGGCTGATTCAAGACCTTTAGGAGCCTGTTTCCTAGATGGGAATCAAGAGCAGAGAGGTACTGGGCTTTTGCCATGCAGCAAAGGATGAGAAAAGTATGAACTTTGTTCCTTTGCTCAGAAGTCTTTCCAGGAGAGGACTGCAATTTATTTGTCCTCAGGAGATGGCTTCTTGAGTCAAATCTCTGCGAGCCAGGATTTAGGATTCAACTCCAACCTTGACACTGCAAACCAGCCAGGCCAAGTGAAGTACTCTGAAGTCATTGTGTGGGTCTCTGACTGGAGTTCTGAGGCACTCACATTCATGTCCATGAGAACTCCCTTCTTATTTCAGGGTCTGAATATCCCAAGTTACTAAAGGAACCGATGTATTTGGTGTTCATCTCATTGCACATCTCATCATAGCTGTGCTGCGGTGGGGTTCTTCAGGCACTGAATGTTTTCATGTTTTATCACTGGTTAATGTCCTCCTTCAGCAAGCAGGTAGAACTGACTTTGCTTTCAGCAGAAAATGGTATCAACTGCACATCTTTTCATTAAGATCATGCAATGAGTACACCATTTTATGAGAAGATCACCTTATTTCAGTTGAGCCAAATATCAGTTAGGGATTGATGGAAAACATTCCTAGTTCAAACTATAGGACAGTTCTGATCCTTCAAATATTAACATTATCGCTTTAAGCATTCATGTTAAAAGCAAAGAGGCAGCAGATCCTATGCAGAAGTGTATGACTGTGCAGTATTATGTCCTCCAAGCCTTTTGTTTTGGCTTCACTAAGCCAGTTTAGAGAAGGATTTGAATTTCAACAAGTACAGTTTTCTCACAGAGACACATCTTGACTGTGGATACTTACACTCTATCCCTTAGCTTTGATTTTGATGGATTCTTCATCAGATAGCTTTGAAGATTTTTGTTACTTGCTCGCTGTAAAATGCAACATTCAAGGTAGTAGCAGACAGTTTTAAAGAGATGTGATCAATTTGGCTCTGTAAATTTCATTATTGTTAAAGAAATGTATTTTTCAAGAACTAGTTAATAGTCATTATGTTTACACAATGTTTAAGACAGTCTACAAAAACCACTTCATTGCCACATCAGCCTGAAGCATCCTTTTAAACTGAAGAAACTGAGACACAGATTTTGTAATTTGCACAGGGTTAAGAAAAATTCCAGGCCTCCTGACCTTTCATCCCACCTCCAGTCCAGTCTTTCACATGCAATGATTTTTCAGAATACTAATTTCAATTCTATTTTTTCTTTACTAAACCCCAGATATTTCTCTCTTCAACAAGTAGCAAGATACAGTGGTGAATGCCAAGCAGGGTGAAGCTAAACATTCACTGTAACTTCAGCATGGACACCAAGGTCACAACTCTGATACAACTTCCACACAGCCCGTGCTTGCATTTTGAGCCAGGTTCCTGCAGACTTCTGGATGTGCTTCAATTTGTGCAGCATCTCTTTCTGCAGATTTCGGTGAGACAGCTTCATCCCTCAGGAAGTTCAGCATATGGCCTCTAGGTTGCATTTTATGTTGAACTTGAAATCATGACAATCAAAGCCAATAAACATTTTTCCAGGACTCTTGGTAATGATTCTGGGAATATTAAGATTTTAAGCTAAAGCAAGCAATAGCATTAGCACAAGTTGGGAGGCTTTCCAGAGACTGTAACACCAGGTAACAATCACTGACAAGATGACCTTCTACTGCATAGCCTAGAGAAAGTTTTCAGAAGCCATTCATTTTACATGTCTCAGCTTCTGGTTGTGCCCAGTTCACAGCCTAATTTTCGCGGCTGCTGAAACACTTGTAGTAACAGTTCCTGGGAACCTTTTGAGATGGCTTTCTAATTATACACAAAAAGCGAGTGAGTTCTTCTGTTTCCTTTGAAAAAGCAGCTCAGTATTCATGAAATAAGGAAACAGAACAACTTTTTTTGTGAAAGGAAAGAACTAAATATTCAAAAAATGCCAAGGTTAGCAGAGTATAGCATTAGGAAATAGCAGAGAGATTTCTCCCTGAACTTGTGACTTAGCTTTTGAGAAAAATAGCTTTTCTAAAGAAGCCCAGTTTGACATTGCACAGCAACAAGAGAGGAGGTTTCTATTCCTGCTCTATAATGATATCTCTTCAATACAGCTTTCTATAGCTATTAAACATCTTACAGTGTAACGTGGATTAGAGGGAAGCTGTAGGTTGAGGATATTTGGACCTTAATAAATATTTTTACAGTCTCCCATTATATTCTTACAACAAAGACTGGGAAATATGACATACCTGAAGCAACTACTAGACAGATGTATGACAGTTTGGAAAATGGAATTCAGGAAAATTTTTGAAACTGGAAAGATGTAGCTAGTAGAGTTTTGTAACAGTTTTATCATCATTCCTTTGCTATTCAGTAGTTGTGTCAGGGATGTGACTGATGGAATACATTGTGTTTGCTGAATATACAGATAGTACCATGCTAGAATATGCTGCAGATACACCGAGGAGAGACAGGATCAAAATGACCTTCACAAGCTAAGCAAAGTGGTTGGGGGCAGGGAGAGGAGAATACTGTCATTTCCTTACAGAACCAAGTTGCTCTCGACATAAGTTAAGTACAAGGATGGTAAATCACTGGTCAAGCAATAATTCTCTGGGAAAAAAAAAAAAAAATCCTAGGAATATGTGTGTTAGCCTGTCATGTTTTAAAGCGAGACATGATTTTCGTACATACAGAGAGGTACATGGGCTGAAAAAGCTACAGCTCTACAGTTGAAGAGAGAGAGACTCTTTAGTATGAGCTGAAACTATCAGGAAAATTTAAGAGAGGGGTGAGCCACTGGACATAACCAGAGAAAGCCAAGCAAGAACAATAGCAGACCTAGAGAATTCTACCTGAAAGGAAAGATGTTGGAAGTATATGTTATCTGACCTTTGTAGATATTTGCCCCAAGATTAATTGTATTAACTGTATTTACAATTAGAGGAGCTCAGGGCAACATGCCTAGGTATGAATGCTGCAAATAGGTGGGTTTATCAGTGTCCTGTGGCAAAAAGACTTGTAGGCAATTGCATATGACATTAAAAAGTACTTCATTCTATTATTTTGCATCTTAATGTATTGTGCTGTAAGAGAGTGAAGAACAGTGTACCCTGAAGTATCATGAACATGATGGCAACACCTCTTCTTTGACTGTACTTTGACTGTTTTCACCATCACCGTCAGTTTTGCAGTGTCCCACAGTGGTGTGCCTGTCAGCATACACAGTTCTTCAGGTGTGGTCATGTTCTGTGATTTCTGTAATGGTACTGCAGAGTTCTGTATCATCATCTTCCTCCTATTTACAAAACACAATATATTATTTGATTGGAATTTTGAGTAAATATTCACAGTGAACAAACAGTGATCTTAGGAGCCTTTGGTTTCATTCTTTTCATAAGTTTAGAATTTGTAAGGGAAAATAATATTTTGTGGGCTTTTTTCTTGCAAGTATGTTGCTTACCATTTCTTCAATTTGAATTTCATTTGCTAGTGTGTTAATTATTTTCTCTCTTCTGTTTAGGTCTCTTTCACATTTCTCACTGCCTGGTCCTCACAAACTGACTAGCATTGTGTCCCAGGCAAATGCTATCAATAAACTGTCCACTGACCAGAAATAAGTTACCCATGATTTTAATATGTGCTGTATTAGAATCTTTGGCCAGGATTCATCCCACCTCAGTTTAGGCACTTAATTCAAGATAGGGTCTAAAGGCCTTATCACTGAAAAAAAGAGTCATCTTGAGAGGTGATTTAGCCCACCCCATAAACTATCAAATCATGAGGTGTGTTCAATGATTATCAAGAGATTTTAGTAATAATTACTATTTCTGTTGTCTTATGATGCATCTAGACCTTGCTGGGATGAAAACCATCTGATCTAATCTAATCGTAATCTTTTTTCCTTGCTTCCAGAGTATTTCTTTACACATCACAACCTTTCAATTTATAGCTGTTTCATTTCAACTAAATTTTATTGTGTGAAATGTAACTGAGAGTTTTTAGCAGACCAGTAATTTTTTGCATCTTGTGTTTATTGATATGTTCAAGAAAACACAGATCATAAAGTGTTGAGGTTTTTTGTAAAATCAGTAGCAACTAGACAGCATTTTCTACTCCCCAAGCCACAGGACAGGGTGATCCTTACGTAGCAGGATAGTTACCAACTCAGCAATTATGTTCTTTAAAACTCTTAAATGTACCTTCTAGCCTTGATATATTCTGTATTCTACACTATTGCTACTTCTTGACACGTCACTACCCAAAGATAAATTATTATTGCCAGAAAAAGAATATAGAGACCAGAAACCTTCTGGATGTATTGAACAGGAAAGTTGCATACAAAAAAAAAAAGAAAGTTATTTAGCTTCCAAACAGTGTTACTATCCCCTTTAGCTACTCCCTTAGCCTGTACAAACTCTGTTGTAGGCCTCTTGTTTCTGATAAACCTAAGGAATATTTTATTGTTTATTTTTAAATCTTTTATTGTTTGTTCTTGGAAACCTACTTTTGCTCTTTGTAATTTCCTCTTACTTAACGCCTGCTGAATTCTAAGTTCCTGTTTATTGGCTTCCCTAGGATCATGTTTCCAAAATTTGAAGGATTTCTGTTTGGTTGAAATACACTCTTGAACCTTGCCATTCATCTGGTTTAGCTTAATCCTGCCTTCCCAGTTCCCTCTCTTGCACAGTACACAAGTCTTCAAAGACAGTTCCTTTTAAAGTACTGTCATTATTGCCTTTGCTGTCTTACAGTTTTGCTTTTAGGATCTTCATGACTAATCTAAATTTGCTAAATGTGTGAATTCCACTTAATTTCTTATTTTTAACCTCAAAAAAAACATGTGAGCAACTCAGAAATATGAACAGAACCCACCAAGAACAAGAGGTAGGACAGAGAAACCTGTAAGATGAGAGAAGGGGAGCAAGGAAGCACTTTCTGTTCCCACTTTGGCTGTGTGACTGAACTGGAAGTGGAGAGCTGCCTGCAGAAACCCAGTAATATTGAATGAACCAGTATGTGTCAGGTTCTGTGCTAATGGCCACCAGTGTTTTCATCCCTGCCTACTATCCACTGCTGATGCTGCAAGGTGATGGCAAAACTTCTGACTGCAGATAGGCTATCCACCATGTCCTACTAACAAAAATCTTATTCTGGACTGGAACAGAGAAGGCCTGGCATACTAAAGTCCTTATATAATGGGTTGGATACAAGTGCTGTTGCCACAGATACCCTGCTAAACCCAGTCTTTTGCACTTGGTGCTTTATGAAATCTTGTAAATCTATAGTAAGCCACATCTACCACCTGAACAACCAGCACCTAGGGTAGCAAGGACTGTTCTGCATGTTCTGCCTTTCCTCCTGACACAGGAGAAGTGTTTTTGACAGACAGGTAGCTTCATTTATAAGGAGGAGTCAGCCTTAAAGTCATATTTGTCCCATTAGAAATAGGAATCAATATGAAAATAATTAAATACCTATGGAGTACCTCATTATCTGTCATACCTCTCATTTAAGGTTTTCTGAGATAATTTTTGAAGTGCATTCCAAGATGTGTGTCCTTCTAAAAACAAAACAAAAGTATATAGTGCACCAGCGTTTGGAGCCAAATTGAGAAAAAGACCATTCTCAGGGTATGAAGTAACAGTGCTGTAGAGGGACAAACTTTTGCCAGCTGCACCACAGGATTAGATGACCAGGTTGCTAGACACAAAACTGCTCAGAGGCTCCTTTGCACAATAGAATAGAACAGGACAAGCAAATTTGCTGGATTGTCTATATAATGCCATATCTGCAACCCTTTCATCTTGTCTAGGAAGGGAAAAACTTGCACTCAACTTGAATGTGTTCAGCATTTATTTGAAAAAGACAGCTCTGCAGGCATGTAACAGAATTGCATCTTCTTTGGCTGACTCAGAAGTAGATGACACTTTCTAAGATTTTAAAATTTTTTTTTCACTTGAGAGCACTGGCTTTGTCTTTTAACATTTGATCTCTGGAGCCATCACTCATCTCTCTGGTGGCGTTCTGTTTCCTTAGAGAATTGCTGGAATTCAGTCAACGCCATGTTTTGGACGCCACCAAAGACCTGTGTGGTTGCCATTTCCTCCCCTATCACACACCCCTGTCACACACTGTGAGAATGTATTACTCCTGTCTCAGAGCAGTATCAGATCCAACACTGTCATTAACTATTTGTGTACAAAAATTTATTGTTTCAGATATAAAAATTGTAGGAGCCTTTCCATTTTCTCCTGTTTTTCAGGAGAGGATTTGGTCTTCTAGAATACTTTCAGTCATTCTAGGACTTGGAAATTTGAATGCTTTAAGGAAGTTTCGCCATTCAAGCTCTTCCATTGGCTTTTGCAAACTGGTCATTCCCCCTTACAGGTTATGAATCTTTCTGCGACCCAGGAATCATAGAGGCTTCAGATTGAGAGGACAGGAAAGGCTTGGTCATCCTATTATCACAGTAAGCTGACTGGGCAGAAAAAAAAAAAAAAGGGTAGAAGAAGTGCTTATTCTTTGGATAGTGATATTTGCACATTTCTTCATGATATCACTGATGTCAGAAGTGGATAGCCTCTGTTAACTGGGAGGACCTCTCACTATCTGCTGACATAATGCAACACTGGTGGTGATGTAGCAACTCTTGATTCTGAATTTGAATACTTGAGGGATTTTCTAGCAGCTCAACTCATAATCTAAGAGGTATGTCCTTATTCAAAGCCAGGTTTTGGACTGTGCGCTGAAATTTCCTGCTGAGCTTCTGTAGGTTCTGTTGTAACAGAAGCCAAGCCATGTGGACACAGTGTGATTATTCTGTGTCAGAATGTTTAAGTTTATGAATATTTAGACATCCAGGCAAACTGACCCTCTTTTTAGAAGTACTTAGTTCCCACTGCTGTCTAACATACATGATACCTGCCAGAACTCAACAACTCATGAGATCAGACTGCTTCTAATTAGGTCTCCAAACACTAGAGTCAATCATTTATGTCTCTGAGATAGAATCTTGCAGTCCAACTCACAATAAATTGCACTGAGCCATTTTTAACACTCTACATTCCAGAAAGGTAAGGCTTAGGCATTTGGTGTCCAGTCTTGTCTGGGTAAGGACCATAAATGTTAGGCAGGACTGCACAGTTTTCAATGATACTTGTATTTGCCATTTTTTTATTATGGTTTATTATTATGTTGAATGTTTGAATGGCCTGCATACTGAAATGTCAGTAACTTAATAATCTATTGATTAATAATGACTTTTCATATATGCCTTGTATTTAAAAGCCCCCCTTTCAAACACTTCATGGGTGATGTATCATGCTTACCTTTACCTTTCTAGAAGTATGTAGTGCTTTCTAGAAGTATGTAGTGAAAGCTAGTCATCAAAGTTCCTTCTCTAGTCAGGAGAGAGAGAGTCATCACCAAGAGCTGATTCAGAAATCTGTAAGACAGATGGATAGAGTTATGTTCCAAAGTTGGTTTTCCCTTTCCATTAACTATGAAATTAATTAATGAAGGGTGACTTAATTTTGTCTGTATGCCTTTTTAATGATACAGGTAGGTGACATAAATGTACCCTCTGTCAGTGGGATTCTTTTCAGTGGGATTGTCAAGATGATGACTGCTCTAGTTGTGCTAACTTTTTGCAAGGTTGGCTCCATATCGTTCTTTCTAAAAAAGTTTTGGTGTGTACTTACATTATCGCATGTTTCTTTTTTTGCAGCCAACATCTTGTATATGGCAAGCCAAGAAATGATGAAGGTCGTGGAGAGAGACAGTACAACCATAAAGCAAAATTTAAAGAAGGTAAGTATTTGATCTTAGGAGTATTCATGGGAAGCCCATATACGTGAGGAAATGTTATAGCCAGTTACATTTGTGCGATACCAGAATTTCAGCAGGCTTGATTCTGCTTTTATGTTAATGTCATTCCATTGACTTTGGAGATAACCATAAAAGGGGTCACTGATCATTAAAATGTCATTGATCCACACCTTTGTAGATGTAGCATTCACCACTGTCAGATGTAGTATCCCAAATGATATGTTTTCCTTGGTGGAGGAGAAACAGTCTGTGTGCTCTGGCTAGGCTTGAGATGTGGTTCCCGATGCAGCCAGTTGTTACCTGGATTATGATCAGACAAGCAGGTGGCCAACCAGGACATGAGTTCAAGCTGATTTACCAAATCATTTTGATTTTTGCTGCTGGACAAGTCAAGAAGAAGGTGTACCATCTGTGTTGTGTGATGTCATTTAATATCATGGGATTCTGCAGGCTTGATTTCTCCATGGCAGCAAAACATAATAGTGAGCAAAATTATTATGTCTCCACAGCTTCAGCCCTTCAACTGTAATGTAAGAGAAGGATACAGAAAGTGCATTCCTTGGAGACTGGAGCTACTCTACTAGTGTACAAGTAAATGCAGTAATTTCAGGGACCTTTTCCTGCACTAGACTTTCCTGTCTGTATGGATTTATTGTTGAAAGAGGTCCTGGTACAGTTTTGGCCTGGACTGATAGCATTCTTCCAGTCAACTTCCAGGCACGATTCAACAGTTGGCACAGGTCAGGAACTGTTCCTAATCACAGTTTTGATGTGGTCACCCCTTTTTGGAGGCTGAGAGAATTTAATAGTGTGGCCATAGTGAGACATTTCCAGATGGCTTATGAACCAGAAAACTCACATTTAATAAACTACTATTGTTGTAACCTCTCTGTGAGTAAATAATCTGTATAACATATTATTCTACTGTGTCCCCTTCATTCCCTCCATTTTTTATATCATCTCTGTCTTTTTGCTGGAAGAATGATTCCAGCACTTTGCACTTGCAGAGATTTCCCTTGGAGAATGGAATTTTCTAGGACAGAGATCCTAAATCTCTGTAAGTTTACTTGTGCCTTGTAAATAGATAGGTACAAAGTTCACTTCATAAATTAGTCTCTTTTTTTTGGGATTAAAATGGATTTATTTTTTAATATATCCCATTTGCCTTCTCTGCACTTTGAAAGGTATGTTCAGATGCTTCGATTCTATTTTTTTTTTAAGGAGTTGAAATAGGACATGTGAACAGGGAACACTGCACTGCACTAGGCATGCCTGTTTTTTCACATGTTTATTGCAGAGCATTCAGAGTTCTCCTGCACTTTGGGGAGAATCTTGGTGAAGAAACTGAAGGGCTAATCTTGCAGACTGCAAATATTCTCATTGTCTTAAACAAAACTTTCCACAGGTTAATCCCAAGCCTAATGAATTAGATGAAAATGGTTGATTTTACTGACTGAATCACCTCTCCGAGTGTCAGGAAGCTGCACGGTCTGCCTGTTCCCCAAGGGAAATTGAGCCATGAGCTGAGGCTGACCCCATCACAGGCAGTGCCCTAACCAAGCAGGATCCAGTTCCACAGCATGCAAGTGAAGCAAGTTAACAGGGTTCATCAACTGTCCCAAACAAGGGAAAGCAGTGAACCAGCTGCAGTGTCCCTCCAGAGAATCCAGTCAGGAGCAAAAGGAGACAGGGCCAAAGGCAGGGCTAGAGACAAGGCTACAGAATGGGTCCAAACTCCTTTCAAGAGTCATGGCCAAAGGCATGACAGAAGGCAATCTGCAAGGGGAGATCCATCCAGGCAACAAGCTGTGTGCAATGTAGGTGCAATATCAATCTAGGGACACAGGGCCAGGGCTGGAGACATACTCCTACAGCGTAGCTTGAGAAGCAGAGACTAAAGGCAAAGGACAGGGATGGAGACATTGGACCCATAGACAGGGAGTGTGGGTTGAGGTCCCAAGAGAGGCTGGTAAGGCCTGTTAGTGCCCCAAAACTGAGGGTGAGGCTGCAGGTTACCATGTTCATCAGGGTACAAAACTGACAAGTTTGCAGAGGCAGGACTTTAGGTGCTTTTGGAAATTTTAATCACAAGCACATATGCTTGAGGTTAAGCATAATAACTTCATTGGATGAGGATGATAGTGGTGACAGCTGCAGCTCCAGTGACTTCAGGTGGTCTACTCAGATGCTTCACATTACAAAAATACTTATTTCTTGTGCTGAATAAAGACCCACAGCCTGCAGTAAGAGTTTGCAGGTGTGTCCTAGGCTGCTTCATCTGTGCTTTTGTTGACTGTCAATCTAATCATGGCCTTGGCAGGCAGGAGCTTTTTTAAACCTGTGTTAACTTTCTTTTATTGATTCTTCTATGTCCTCATACTTTTAAAGTGGCAAACATAACAAAACAAAAAGCTGAAGTGAGCTTATAAGCAGATGGCAAACTGAAGGAAAAGCAGGTCTAAAAATGAAGCTAAATGCTTCTCTTTTTTTCATCTTCTAGTGATTTCTGGGAATGTAAGAATTAAGGAAAAAATTCTGAGTTGGCATTATGTTAAATTTGAAGTGTATTGACAATAAAAATGGGCTTAACTTATAAAGGTTGGAAGTTTATAAAAACAGGAACTATGGTCCAAGTTGCTATAGAACTGGAAAGCTGTCACTTCAAAAAATTTATACCGTTTAGTAGTGGCTGTGATCATATGCTAAAAGCCAATCTTAACACCTGACTTTGCCAGCTGCTGTGGAATAGAAAAGTTATTTCTGGATGTTATTTGCATTCTGTGATCTGAAGAAGAAAGAAGAAGAGACACTAAATTATTACAGTCTTTCCATGACCAGGTTTAACTACAGTTATTACTAGTTAGGGACCAGAAGAAATTTTATCTCCAGACCCCAGATTCTTAGTCTGACAATGCTAATTACTCAGATTTATGATGAAAGAATGGGAGCTGGAATATTGTTTGGACAGTTAAGTGAGGTATTTCTCTTACGATCTTCTGAAGACAAAAGCTGTGCACATTAAATAGCAGTTGGAACTGTATGAGGAGGATGGAGACTTGCCTTCTAACAAAGTAATATATGATAGCGCATTTAAAATATTGTTTCTAAAGCTATTTGTCTGCATCAAGCAGTACATGACTGTAGGCTTGTTATTGCAATGACACAAGAAGTTGTGATCAATCAAAAAAAGCAAACAAATAAGGTAAGGGGTACTGATGTAAGATTTGCTCAGCTTGGATGGTTAATTATCAAGAGCTGATTGTGCCTAAGCCAGCTGAGCTACATTCTTGGACTGTAGTAACACCAACTGCCTTTCCTAACAGGAACTGGAGGCAAAGCTATTACTGCTCTAGATAAAGTTTGTTGTAATTCTTGCACAGAAGGGAGTGAGTATAATTCCGTTATTCTGAGAAGATGGATCAGCATTGAGCATCATAGAGCTTTTACAAATAGAATAAAAATTTTTAAAGGAAAGAGAAAACAGTTATGTTGGGCATTCACTAGCCCATTATTGTGATGGACAATAATATTTTCATGTTAAGTCTCTCTACAGCACTTAACTTTTTAATCCTGTGTCATGCCACGTTCATTGCTTTAAGACAGCCCTGTTGACTCATTTTCTGTCATGTAAGCTTATAAACCTGTTGTAATGAAGAAGGTATTTCATTAAAGGGTAAAATTAGGGTGCTTACAGAGAAAAATCTGTTTTAAAAAAATCATCCCTCAGATTTTATATTTATTGAGATATATTTTGTTCGTTACGCCATGGTTACTACACAGTAGTCCTGGTTATAAGTGTAGGGTCTGCTCCAAAGCCCATCTAAATCAATAGAAGAGCTCCCACAGACTTCAGAAAGTCTTGAATCAGTTTGGAAGTGAACTTTCTGTAGTGGTTCTTAATTTCTTAAGACCATAAATCATCTCTTCCAGAAACTGAAAATCAGGATTTTTTTTTGGTTAGCATGTTAAACCAAGAAAGGTTTATATGCTCCTTGAGTTTAGTTTTGCCAGTAGTCTGGTGTAGCAAACAAATTGATTGTGTAAGGAAAAAGACAGGAAACATCTGAAGTAGACACACAAAAATGGAAAAATCCCTGTTGTCTGAGAAGAATCATTTTCAATCAAGTGGGAAAATTTACATTTATGGACACAGGAACCTATTTTCACTCAGATTGAGAAAGTTTCTAATGTGGGTGCTTTATAGCCACCCATATATATAGATGGTTTGGTGGGGAAGAAATCCAGTCTTGAAAAATTAAATTCATAAAGTATATGTTTACCACTTCCCACTTATTTAAATTATATATTTAGAATTTAAAGTAATACAAGTTTATATCACACCAGTAAAACCATATAAAATGTGTTCTCCAAGGGTATCAACTAAACAGTGATATACCAAGAACTATTTTCACCTTTGAAGCAGCTGTTTTCATGTTGCCCCATGTTTTTGTTTGAGTCTCTGTAGACATCCACAGGGGTTTTAGTAATTATTCCCAGTGAGAGGAGCATGATCTGAAGAGAAGTGGTTAAAAGAATACTAAAAATACTTTGACTGCCCACAGCCTGAGTGAATTGCTTGCTTACATTTGTGAAAAACCTTCCAAACACTCTTTCTGAATAGGTGCAAAGTGTTCTCTCAAGCCAAGAACACCTCTTTTTTTGGCTGGTCTCACATCCTTTTTGGCCTGCACTCCCTCGGGGTGCAGAGTTGAAGTTAGGGAAGTTGCACATGTGCTTGGGGATTTTGGTGCCTGTGTCATTTAAACACAGCAAGGCTTTTCTTTGAAGTACCCACAGTGCCTACTCAGAGATCAGCAGTATCTCTTCTTGCTGGAAAAGGATCCCAGTGAGCATTCAAAAAGTTGCATGTACCACAATATACTTATCTGTGATGTTTCATTTGTTCTGCAATTGTACTCCTGTTAGCATCATTCATGCTGTGTGGTATTCTAATAATGTGATGACATCAATTTCCAGTATTTTGGGGATGACTATAAGGTGTGTCCTACACACAATGAGCAGAGACAGCAATATTTCCCCAGTTGAAGAATACTTAAGAAGAAGTTACCATTCAACCCGTACTATCCCTTAATCACTTACCTTCCCTCCCTCTGCCACAGAGCTTATCACACAGCAGTGAACAGAATTCCCATTTAAAGACAGATGCTGATCCTGCTGTTGCAAGAGAGACCTGACTTATTTACGTGAGAAAAAGTCCTACTGAATGTAGACATTGGCAGGATGATAGAGGAAAATACTGTTTGCAGTAAATATGGTTGGAAGAATCTGGCCTGGTAATAGTATTGCTTAAATAGTGGTTTCAGGTCTGTTTGGTTTTATTTTGGTATTTATACAGACTTGACTTCTGAAATATTCATGTTCCTAACACATATATATATACCCTCAAAACACTTTTAAGTCATCTGCTTTAGTTGATAAATCCTTCGCATCTGTTTTAAAAGCATATTTTTACTTTGCATTGAGTTTGATCCTTAATTATCTGTAAGAAAGTGGAAATAGTAGTGGCTTTGCTTGATCTCTTGGGTCTATGTGCATAGCAGCCAGTAGCGTTGCTAACAAACTACAGCAGAGTTAAAGAGAAGCCCTTTCACTGTCTTTGATTTACCAAATTCACAGTTAATGCTGACAAAAGCATGAAAACAAGGAGCCTACACCCTGCCCACTTGGTGGAACACCATACCTGACACCTGGGGGAGGGGTAACACATACTGATGTCACGTGTGAAGTAGCCCTACATCTGGACGTGTCTCAGGGTTTGCATCCTAATTCCTCTGAAAGTAAAAATGTTTCTTCGGTCCTTTTCCAGACAGGGAAGCTAGTTTTTTCTGTTACATGCACTGTCATACCAAAACTGGCCACATTCCTTATGATAAACAAAATCAGCACAAATACTTGAACATTACACCTTTACTGTAACCCCTACAGATTAGTATTTAAAAATAGCATTGTGTACCCCAGGTTGTCAACTGCCTTTTCTCAAATAGTCCATCTGAAAAAAAAAAAACAATATTGGCTTTGCACTGCCCTTAGAAAGTTGAGAAATCCCTGTTCTGGTAAAACAAGCTGAGAATCAAGTTCCAAAGACCTTGCCATCAGACTGGCTGATCTCAATCACAGCAGAGAGAGAGATGGTATCTCAGAGAACCAGATCCTGAAGCATTTAGGGCTTCCTAGGGCAACGCCAGCTCTTTGAATTCTTCCCATAAAACTGATTAGTAAAGCCAAAATACAACTGAAGCAAGTCCAAAAAAAAAAAAAAAACATGTCCCAAACCAGTCTGTTCCCATGTCGTTTATTCTATTCTTTTGGCAGGATAAGGTGGAGACACTTTCATAATTCCAGAGACGCTAAGTCATTTTCTATAAACCTTGATTGAAACTAAAATTAATTCTGGGCTAATGCCTTTTAAACTAGATTTCATCCAAGAGCAAATGAAATAGTTTCACTATTTGCTAGTTACTGTTGAGAGATGTCGGCCAAAGAGAAGCTGCTGTTTCGACCAGTGAATGCATGTGGGAGTAACACTGATAAAAAGTTGATGTATCAGAGACAAGGATTTCAGCAAGGACACTGGTACCGTCTTGTTTGCCATTGCACATGTCCCACTAGTTTATATCCACAGAGATCAGTCCTTCGCTCTTTGCCATCAGCTGGAGTGGTGCCTGCCCATGTAATAAGATCCTAAAGTTGTTATAACATGTACCAAATTCCAGGGAGATAGAGGAGACTCAATTAATATTTTTTAACTTTTTGGGTTTTGTTTTTCAATGTTGACCTATGACAGCTGCAGAAGACACATAAAAGAAATCTCGCTGTAATTTATACTTCTGTGAACTGTCGTGCATACTAAAACAAGTGCCAATGGAGTCAACTGCAGGAAATCTTTATTATTTTCTTAGAAGCTCTTTAAAATGTAAACATCCTGTTGATACAAATCTCAGATTCTTCTGATGTTTACTTAGCAGCTGCCATCATTGTGCAGTGTCTGAGTACACATACCACATTACAGGGTACGGGGCTGATGGAGCCCTATTTTGACTTGTGTTTTATTTTACAACAGCTAAGGCTGAAAATACTTCAGAGCAATTTAATGGTAAAACAGCTTACGAGAACATTGCTGTTATTTTAAAACTATTTGAAACTTAGAAATGATTTAACTGTTTCAAACACAGTAGTGAAATGGCTGGCAGAGATAATCCCACATCCCCTTCACTCTGCCTTCCTTGTCAGATCCTGAAAGAGGACATGATTTAGTCGCTCATAACAAGCAGGGTATTGCATCAGGAATCATATAAAGTCTTTTTCATGCCCAGTGGTAGCTGCCATTTCCTTTCTGAGTCATGAATACCTGGAAGTCTCAGCATCCAATATTGCAAAAGTATAAAAAATAATCCTGTCACCCTCATGGCAGAGAAGCTGCAAAAATGCAAATATTGAAAAGTGTAATCCCAGAAGTAAAATGGAAAGAACTTTCTATTTATTGTTTTGTAAATCTGTTTATTTTTCAGCTGATCTCATTATTTTGGGGGCCTGACTCAGCATTTTGAATGCTTAGGTTGGCAGCACTTTTCCATTGCTGGTACAGTAGTTGTGCTGACTCAGGATGCCTTTACAGCTGTGCACAGCCCACAGGAAAATATGTACTTTACAGATCCATGTAAATCATATAGCGCATCCCATTGTTTCCTACCACTGAGGGACATCCCATGTGCCTCTGGTTACACGTGGTTCGTTAGTTTTGCCTCCCTGTGTACTGCAATAGCAAAGCTCTTGATGGTAAAATGAAGATGAGAACATTTGGATTCTGGAAACTTCTGTTTAAATATATTTAAAATTAATATATTAGGAAAATAGGTGGCATCCCAACATCTTGTTACCATTTTATGGCTGTGAGTGGCATAGGCAAAGGGCACAGACATTTTGTCACTCGGAGAGGCACCCTCAACACCACCCATGACAGTCAAGTATCTGTCAGGTTTCCTAGGCCCTGTACCACCATCCAGATTGCTGAAAATTTACACCTTAATTGCTTTTAGATTTTATTACATAATCAATTAACAGGGAAGCATTTTGAAAACAATTCTGAATTCCTTTGTCAATTGCTAATTAAGAAACATGTATATAAAGCTTTAGGTTTGCAGGACATGCCCATAGGCACACAGAATGCACACACCAACATTTGCACACAAAGTAAGCAGGCAGAATAACTGCAGCATCAGGTAAAGTTCCCCAAGTCTCCCTGTTGTAAAACTGTTCTTAGCTAGTTGGTTATAATGTACCCAAACTTTAATTGCATATATGACACGAGTTTCTATCCTACCTTGACTGGTTCGTTTTTCGTTTGGTCCAAAGGGTTCTACAATGTCTACAAAGAAGGCTCAGGGTAAAATGTATTGTTTTCTTATGGTAAAAATCCTTGGTTTGGAGTCAGAAGCTGTTCATTCCAGTGAAGAGGATATACCCACTGATCTAGTATAGAGGGAACTAGTGAGTATGGGGTAAACAGAGAGGAGGAAGAGGCAGGAAGAACCAAAGCCTCCATTTGTTTGGCGAAAGAGAAGTTTCTGCTTCTATATGAAGTGGTGAATTTGAGCTACTCAGGCAAGACTGGCATATGAGATACATGAGCTGCCTGTAGCAGCAGTGGAGACCAAACAGAATATGCTGCCTATCAATCATAAATTGCATGAGATGATAGAATCACTTAGATTTGAGAAAAACCCATAAGATCATCTGCTCCAACCATTAACTTCCAGATATTTAGGTATGGGCACCTGAATCATGCTTTATGAGTTTACCTGTAGGAATCTACAGGTGCAATAGGCATTAGAGGTGCAGATGACCCCATTAGAGTCAATAGAAATCTACTGAAGAATTCAAGGGGGAATTTGACCCTTCAACAAGGGGCATCTGGTTTAATTTTGGGCCTCATGCAGATGCCTCAGATATCCAGAGCATCTCAAGTGGTAGTAGGTACCAACACTTAGGCAACTGAGTTCTTAGTGGAGTCTGAAGTGCAGCTTCACCCACCTTACACTAGACACCTGCTGTTTCAGCTGAATAGCTTTCTAAGCTCCAGTGGCTTTATTGAGTATATTTTTCCCGACTGTGCGGTGGGAATTTAGATGTCTGCTGCTCGTGTAAACACCACAGTACAGTTACCTATCATAGAATACCAGGTTGAAAGGGACTTCAAGGATCATCTAGTCCAACCTTTTAAGGTCAACTAGACATACATAGTTTAAATGAGATGGCCCAGCACCCTGTCAAGCCAAGTCTTAAAACTGTCCAGTGTAGGGGAATCCACCATGTCCCTTGGGAGATTATTCCAATTTCTAATTGTTCTTATGGTGAAAATTTAGATGTATTTAGATGTTTTTATGAGGAGCTGAACCCATCCCTGACACTAGGAACAACTGATGGTTGGAGAGGTATTTGAGGAGTAGGGCTGGGAATAGGGGTTATAGACTGGTAAAAAAGTGCAGAATTGCTGAGGGAAAACCACCTAGGGTTAGAATTGTGACTTAGATAGGGATGGATAAACCAGAAGGCTAAAAGTTGGACTTAGCAGGGTAAGAATGGAAGACTGGAATAAGAAGCAGAAGTAATAGAAATTGGAAATTACTAGATAAGGAGAACAGAGGTAAAACAGAGGGTACAGCAGTCGTGAGACCAGAAAGGGACAAGACAGAAGAAGTCATACTTGGAAAGACTGGACAAATGACTGGATAGCAAAGGCAGTAGTTGGTAAATATTCTGCCCTTTTCTACTTGGAATGGAACCTAAATTTCCAAAATCTTACCATTACTGTTCTCAGCAGGTGCCTTTGGCTGTGTTTGCCTTAAAGACAGGAGTAGCACAAGAGAAAAGAATGTGTAAGGATAAGTGGTAAGTGGTGAGGACCTGATGTTCCAAATGTAGGTATCTGAGAGAATTGTTACTTTAGCTGACAATTTTCTGGTTCCATGGACTGAATGTCCATTAATGACTGGAGCTCACTCAGTGTGATCCTGAAGACCATCTTTGCTTCAGTTTCAGTTGAAAAGAATTCATACACTCTGAGACTACTCCACAATGTGAACCAAAGCTTGGTAAATCTGGACAGATGGGATGTTTGCTTCAAAACCATGCAATAGTTCCAAGCTAAATCACTAATTTCTGTGCTGGACATCCTCAGTGTGACATCTAGCAGGAAGGTGTCCTGTGTTCCTCTGGCCAGAAGGTGACAGTGATACCTCTTTTGATTACACCATTACCTTAAGGGAAAGAGGCCTAAAGCAGCAGATCTAGAGGTGCTAACAGTGTTGCCAACACCTGTAGGTGCCACACCAGAAACACCTGGGTTTTTGGTTTACCTCGTTGAAGTCTAGCAGACTGTATATACAAGCTCTGCTAAAACAAGTTGACATTGAGTTAGCAAAGTTTTCAAAGTTAGTGAGCACCAATCTAAATTTAGACACCTTTATGTATGCGTTAAGAGGTGGTGTTTCATTGAAACATTACTTTTCCTTTTTCCTCCTTCATTAACCAAGAAAGCTGTGTAATGAAAGAGACAGCAGGATGCAGAACTCCTACCGCATTTCCAGCAGAAATGGTAAAATGCCTGTTGAAAGAAATAGGGAACTGTATAAAGTAAAAATGGATAGCTTCATGGTAAGGGCACCTAAACTTCACACCCAGAATGGACTATTGTTGAAGTCATTAATATTTTTCACAGATTCCATTTGTCCTCACTTTTCTGAGTATCTCATTTAAGACCTTGAAGCCTGTTTTACAGACAGTGTTTTAGACTACCTCTAAATGAAGACCAGGAGTGCTCTTAATTGAGCATAGTCAGTCTGTCTAATGCTGCACACACTGGAAAACCAGCTCTAGGTGCTTCAGACTACACTATGTACTTCCAAATTAATGTATGTAGATGGACATTAATTTCTGCGCTCCCCATTTGCAAAATGGCCACTAAAATAAATCCTACAGTGGTGCATGCCAGAGGAATGCACATAAGAAAATAAATTCTGTCTGTAAACCATGAAGTACATAGTAAATAAATCCTCAGACCACACACAGAATTTAAACCAAAAAATACTATCAAATAGCAGCTCATCAGCCGAATGTCATCCTGTCAGTGGATTAAATGAGTTGAGGATCTTTTGGATCATGCAGTGAAAGATTAAACCGTAATGCAAATATACCAGAGGCAAGCTAAGAATGTACATAAATCTTTTGTTTAGGCATTTCCAAATCTGTGAGTTCTCAAGTTTACAACCCTACCTGGAGAACAGCCCATTTCACAGTTCTTGCAGACTAAGCCAAGTATTCTATCCACCTTTGTAAGTGTAATGACTTTTCATCTTTTTCTAAATGATCATGTGAAGAGACTCTTTGACTAGCCTATCAAAATATCTAATAATTTCAAGAACTACTCCATTCAACTGGAATTGCTCCATTTCTTTTTTTCTCAGTTTCATAATCTTTATTTTTGTATCTGTCAGTAATAGAGCCCAGGGTTAAACATAATTTAGTCAGATTTTTGGCTTTCAAAAGGCCTGAATGCAGCTGGCCATTTTACATTGGCTTTTTTGAAGAGTTTTTGCTAGTGTAACGTCCTGCGATTTATGAATCTAAGGTAAGATCAAAAGAAATTTTCTGCTCAAACAAATGACATACCTTGTTTCCAGCAGTCAGTGGGTTACAAAGGAAAATTATAAAGTTGGTTAACATGGGATGGTTTATTTCTATGTTTTACATGTAAGTTGAAGTATTACTTAGATTTCTGTCTATGCAACTGAGATAATATATTTTGGATACAGCCAATAGTCAGTAATGTCTGAGATTTGGGTGAGCTTCAACAAGAGAAAAGTGAGATAGACAAAAACTTGTAACATTTTGTGAAATGCAGTCTGGGCTCTCAGCCCACCTCTACCCCAGTGGGTGCATATATTTATATTCCACATGGATACAAAAATGATTGAATTGAAGATTTTTGTGATGAAAGGAAAACTTCTTGTCCCTTAATTTATGTTACCATTGCTCAATTATTCACTGATGTACAGAAATGAAATATGAAACAAATGAGAATAATGGAATTGGGCCAAGCTGAGTGTGTGATATGTTGAGCAATCACTATCCTTCTGGTACCTGCATTCAAACATTTTAGTATAAAGACTTATCGTCATTAATCTTGTTACTGTATACTTTTAAATCCATAGGTTTTCACCCTCACCCAGACAACCACTCTCCCTTCAAATACTTTATAGAAATTGAAAAACAGCATGCAAAGTTGAGATGAAAATGGAGGGAAATGATGACTTGGGAAAGAATGACATTTAGTGTTTCTGACAGATAGAAAAGATACTTCATTGAATATGATATTTTTCTGGAATTTTATGCCTTTTGTGTTTAGGTGCCCTGTAGCACCTGCTTCATGTATGTGATTGAACAAAGTTATTAGGGCAAGATCAAAACAAAATGGACTTTGGCAGAATTTTAGTTCCACATTACAACCCAAAAGAAAATTGCTTACTGATCTCCATGTGGTGCCTGGTGCTCT
Organism: Megaceryle maxima; assembly: GCA_024605025.1. Classification (NCBI taxonomy): domain Eukaryota; kingdom Metazoa; phylum Chordata; class Aves; order Coraciiformes; family Cerylidae; genus Megaceryle; species Megaceryle maxima. The sequence continues at coordinate 57,726 of JANHGN010016541.1, forward strand.
ACACAGGCAGCACTTCATAAAGTTAAGAGAGAGTTGGGTTTTTTTCAGCCTGGAGAAGAGAAGGCTCCATGGAGACCTTATTGCAGCCTTTCAGTACTTAGAGGGGGCCTGTAATAAAGATGGGGACAGTCTTTTTAGCAGGTGCTGTTGTGACAGGATAAGGACAAGGGGTAATGGTTTTAAGCTAAACCAGAATAGATTTAGACTGGATATAAGGAATAAATTATTTATAATGTGAGTGGTGAAACACTGGCCCAGGTTGCCCAGAGAGGTGGTAAATGCCCCATCCCTGGAAACATACAAGGTCAGGTTGGATGGGGCTCTGAGCAACCCGATGTAGTTGAAATGTCCCTGCCCACTGCAGGCAGAGTTGGACTAGATGACTTTAAAGGTCCCTTCCAACCCAAACTATTCTGTAATTCTGTGATTATAAAATTCTGCAAGCAAAAGGAGTTTTGCTTCTGAGATGACCATAGTTGCTGTTACTCTAACATGTCTGAGTGAATCACTTCTAGTTTACATCTAACACCAAGATTAAAAAAAATAGGTGTTCCTCCACCTAAGGCCCCAACCAGGCGGGTTGTTTGAGATCACGCCTAATCGATTCCAGTAAGACTGAGTTACTTACAAATGTGGTGTAACCTCCTGCTTTCTCTGACTTTCTATCCATAAGAAAGCTGTACTGGTTAGCCCCTTCAGCTGGGACATAGCATCCAGTGTACCAGTAATTTTGCCATTTGATTAAATAGCTAGAAAGCTAACACAGAAAACAGCTAATAGAGAAACCACAGCAGCTTGCCTGGTTGGGAGTGGACTCCATGGACAATCAGATGTTTTGATCTATAATAACAAATTGCCAAAGACAGACAGACTTTCATCAGCAGATCTTTGTTTTCAGAATTAAGCCTGTATTGTGTTCCACAGTTATATAGATGAGGAAACTGAGTCACGGAAGTATTTAACTGGCTTTATCATAACTGCAGACTTGGAAACAACCAAGAAACACCAATTTGCTATTCCTCACAGTGTATCTTGGGTCATGAAGCATTGCTTATTTCCAGATATTTCACTGCTCTGTTTGGATATTGGTTGCTTTGTCAGTAACTTTTCAAATTAATGATTTGATATGCTTTGATTTCTAGCTGATATTTTACTATGGAACTGGAGACAGCTGGTGTCCACAGCACTACTATGATGAGATCAAAATGGATTTTCCAGACGGGGACATTCGGCTTTGTGAGAAAGGGCTTCGCCACGCCTTTGTGCTAGATGCCAGCAAGGAGATGGCTGCCATGATTACAGACTGGTTACAGGATGATCTGACCAAATTATAAACACAGATTTGGTGATTAACAAGAAAATAATGTAATTATTACGTGTAATTTTTTTGTGACAGAGTCTGTCCTATTTTTTCTGTTTATTATAGATTATGGCTTTTTTTCTATTGAGATGGTTTAGAGAAAGATAAAGAGAGACTGGCTGGTCCAAAGTATAGTTTTATTGATTCCATGGTGATGTACCTTCATCCTGTGTCTTCAGGACTCTGCGGGATTTGGCAAAGGGTGGAGTATTTATTGTCTGCTAGCACTCTAGACAGTGCTGATTCTAGATTCACTGGCTACAAGTGTACCTGAGTTACTACCACTTCATTCACACGCTGGAGAATTGTCAGGGATGGGTTTGGGGCAGACCATCTGGGATGATTTAGAAAGAAATACCAGGCTGCTACATATGGATAAAAAACCCCTGTGTATGAGTCCTGGCAATGGATCCTGGTATGCTGAAAAAGACCTGGCCCTCTCCATGGGTCTTACCCATCCATGTAACCCTGGTGCATGACAGCCCAAAAGGCCCAAGGCCCCAGGACAACCCTAACGTTGTCTCCTCCAGGTCAGGTGGGGTTGGTGGTCGATCAGAGGTCAGGAGCTAAGTTCAGGATAATTACAAGGGAGCTGTGTAGATAAGGTGTGCAGTTTCTCCAAGTCTCAGAAGGAGTTTAGGCACTCCTGCTGGGATTCCACAGGGTATTAAAAATGCCCTAAGGTAACTGCCTGCTCATCAAGGTAATATGGAGCTCTTATCTGGAACATGGCCAAGTGTTTTCTTTTCCAAGTGACTGTAGAGAAGGTGAAAGGCACTGGTCAAAAGTGCCAGTATTAAAAGGTTCAAATGCATTGCAGAATCCATATATAACTACTTATAGGTGGCCTAGCTCTCCTAATGAAGTCCATGAGAACAGTGCTTGCTCAGCAACTTTCAAGAATGAAACCAGCTTTGATGCATGTCTGAATTTCAGTTCCTTGCTCTAAGGACTGAAGTATGACATTTTCTGCCAAGCCACAAATTATGTAAGTCCAGCATGAGAAAATGGCTATTACTCTGCCATGGTTGCACCCGTGAAATGGCATGAAAAGTTACTATGGAGAACCAGCTCCTTGCTATTGCACATTTCTGACAAGTACACTGTTCCTCACATTGGTTCATCCCTCTCCTTTACAGACTGAAAAAAAAAAAAAAAAAACCTAGATAAAAAAAGGTCCTAACAGTTGTGGTAACAGAAGTAGTTACAGGCGATAGCTACAAGTGAAAATAATGTAAGGAAGGGGAACAGAGCCAACATAATCAAGAAATGCTTTCTAGCCATGAACCTGTAAAATTATCTTCCTGTGGAGTTCATAGAGACATTTATAAATAAACAAACCACTACAGAATATAGTTAGGAGAAGTCCTTCCCTCGCAAACAGATGAATTTAGGTGTTGCACTGGCTATTTAATTTACATGATTTATTAACAGTTTTCAGGTGGTACTAGTGAGAACAGCACTGGAGAACTTTCTCTGTGATGCAGAAAGACCAATTAATTCCTTATTTTTCTTACACATTTATATACACACCTTCCACTTCGCTCTAAATCCCCCTTAAATCTTTTACTAATATTTAGAGCAATTTGTAATAGAATTCACTTTCTCAATATATTGGACTACTTTTAAAACCTGCAGACACACAGTGGATTTAAGTGACCTTCTTTGCATCGGAAACTGGTTTTGCCTTTGAGACTAGCCAGTGGATTTTCAGATTACACTGCCACATAGTGAAGTGGATACTGATGCTTGAGGCAGAAATACTGAGACCACAGTTGCAGCAGCATGGGGAGGAACCGAATACATTGAAAGTGAAGGGACTGTGCCTGTGCAACTAATTGTGTTTATTGGACAGTCATGGGCCTTTCCTTCTTACTACAGGGCCATATTCAGTCACAACCAAAACAATTCTTGTGCTCACTTTAGAAATCCATAGTTGTATTTGTCTGTGTGTGTGTTTGAACAGCCCCCAGATGCTGGCATGCATTCCTGATGGACGGCCTTATGGCAGATGCTAAATGCATCTGTTGGCTTTGGTGCTCCCCAGGGCAGAGCGAGGGTGGGTGTGTTCACATATGTGGATATATATATGTACGTGTATATATATACATACATGCACATGTTTCTATATTAGCAACATAAAAAATACTGTTCACCTGGTTGTTTTGGTTTACACATCTAACTGGTTGAACAAATCATTTGTTCTTCAAAGTATATGGAGTCAGGTAATTGAGCAAGGACTCAGTTTGTAAGAGTTCAGCTGTTGTAGTGGATCTTCTGAGGACAGAAAAAAACTTGCATTAACCAAAGATGAGAAGCAACTATTAAAGCCTGGAAACAGAAGCACCTATGAGAAGCAGTTGTTTACAGTGCATTATTCGTATACTTTGTATGAGGAATTAATTTAGCAATACTTGTACTTGACTTGTGTATGCCTTTTATACAACTGTTAATCCATTATAATAAATCCTGCTGACTGCATTAAGACCTAAACTGAGATTAGATCTGGTCAGTGATGACCAAATCAACTGCAGGATAATGCCTTACGATTTTCTTAAATGAATTTTCTCTAAGATTATCAAAACCACATTGATTCAATTGCTACTTTCCTCCTAGAAGTTGTTACTGTAAGGCTAAGATCTGAAAATTTGTTACTCTATTCATTGCAAAAAAGCATGGGTCTAGTTTTCACAGCTGTATTTCCTAAGAGGAGCAGATCTCACACAGTGAGAATCCCAGCTCTTCTGAAGTCCACAGTGTTCACCATACCCAGGCAAAGAGTGTCAAAAGTACTTACGGTCCATATGTGCCAGTTTACCATGAAAACACAGTGTGGTCTTGCCTATTTTAGTCTATTTTAGAATTCTTAGGGCACCTATCACAAATTAATTGACTGTATGCAGTAGCACCTAATCTCTGTCATTCACATTTGTGCTTAATTCTCACCATGCAAGTTATCCTGCTAGCTTCAATGACTTTGACTCACGTTCAAGTGTTTTGCTAGATTGGTACCTTTTATGAAAAAGTGCAAAACTTCAATAACAAAAATAAAGACATTTATGGTAAAATGTAACTTGATTCTTTATTTTGATAACTTGTTTAGTCTTAGTTCACCTTCTTCATTACTTCATGCCTATAAAATTTGCAAAAATATTTGCCAAACCCCAGATTTCACATGTGATATAGACATCTGCTAAGTGCAGAGAAAATCAGTGGGTGGTAAGCACCTGACTCACTAAAGCATTTGTATCTAGAGACACTCCAAAATAATCAATCAGTGTTTCCCCTTGTTCCAGCTCCATGTTTGCTGCTTTGAATGAGCTATAGAGTGTGTGGCTTAGTGAGGTTTGTCCCTTCAGGAAGCTTGATGAGTGCTTGCCCAGTGTTTATGGTGAAGAATTTGGAGTTGGACTCCAAGCTAAACACCAGTTCCTTGACTCAAAGGAGACAGATTGCATACATGAGCCACAATAGATAATCTCTCCTCTGCAGTTGAGGTCATTTACGTATTTATTTTACAGAAGATGGGTTTATATGTGCATCCACTTCCTGTCCCTTTCTTTGGTCTAGCTAACTGCCAGCAAAGATTTTAAACAAGATGTTCAATGTTATCATTAATAAAGTTGCTCCAACTATTACTGGGTTTGGATAAACTTAGTAGACCCAAGAGACTTGTATTACTGTGTCACAGGTCACAGTCAGACTCCCAACAATAAGTTTCTGAGACTCTTCACTTGTAGGCAAATGTTCTCTTTCCTGGCACGTTTACAGAATAAGAATCCAGAGTGTTTGTGAGTGACCAGGAACTATTAAAACAGCATACAGTTCTGGAACAGCTGATGGAGTTTGAGTACAAGCAGCAGATACAGAAGTAACAGGACAAGCCAGCTGCCAGAAGTGGTCGTTGCTCTCAGTAGCATCATGCAGCAGTTATGAAACAGGCTAGCACGCATGCTTAGATGGAACAGCCAAGGAGAGAATTAAAGACTAGTTTCAAGTTCTTGAGCTGATAGTAAATGGACTAGGTTTTTCCATTCCACCTATTGCAGGAACGTGCTTGCAGGCAAGTAGTTCTGTTGTGGACAATAATTTGCAGCAGCTAATAAAATGAAGAATGTTGTTAAAAACATCCAACTCACTCTGTATCTGGCTGCAGTGTTTGCCAGTCAGACACTCAAAGGAGATTATTTGAAGCACTTCACAATGCAAGAGTCAGTGGGAGGTGGCCTTTATCTTCCCAGTTTATGCACATCTTCAACAAATTCACCTTAAAGCCCCTAAACTCTAAAATACTTAATGTAGGAACTGTGCTTCTTATATTAAGAGAAAATCTTCCGTATGATGGCTTGGAATTGAGGGAAAAAGACCTTCCCAGTGTCAATACTCAGCTACTCCTTCTTCCTGATGGGCACCCTTAAAATTTGTAAGAATCCATCTGTTCCAATATAACTTGTTAGTATTATCAGGAATACCATTTACAGAACATAAATGTTTTGAAGTGTTAACAACGTTTACTCTGATCACACAGGAGATACTGCAACACAGCAGCACTTACGAGGAAGGAACCTGGGTTTATGCCCACAAAAAAGCCCTAGAATGTTAAGCATCCAGAGTGAAATAGACTTCAAGTTACACTCCAAGTACAGCCTCGGTAAAGGCAATGGGATTGCACACAGGCTTAGGGAGACCCCTGTGATCAACTGATAGAGGCTAGGACAACACAAGTGACATGACGTGAACAAAGAGCTTTAGTACAAAAGTATTACCTGAAAGACAGGAGCTTCCTCTTATCCTTGTATTCCTACTAGTTTGCATCAAAATAGCACAGTCCAACATAGCAGGATTCCTATGGAATTAGCACTTGGTGATAATGAGGATTTAAGTTTTCATAGTAATTAAAACATGCCTGCCTGCCTAGTATCAGTTACTGAAAATAAGATAAAATTCTCATACTTTGGGACTGCAGTTTTGCCTCCAGCAAATTCATGTCCCAGTGATCTCCCCAAGCATCTTCTGAATTGGTCTGCATTACAGCAAACTACATGGTTGAGGATGCAGCTTGAGTACCGTGTTCAGTTTTGGGTTGTTTCAGTTTGGGCACCAGAGGATAAGAAAGACATCAAGGTGCTAGAGCCAGTCAAGAGAAGGGCAATGAAGCTGGTGAAGGGTCTTGAGAATAAGTCTTATGAGGAGCGGCTGAGGGAGCTGTGATTGTTTAGTCTGAAGAAAATGAGGCTAAGGGGAGACCTTATAACTCTCTACAGCTACCTGAAAGGAGCTTGTAGATAGGTGGCTGTTGGTCTCTTCTCCCAAGTCACAACTGAGGAAATGGCCTCAAGTTACACCAGGGAGATTTAGGTTGGACATGAGGAAAAACTTCAGTACCAGAAGGATTATCAAAGACTGGAACAGGCTGCCCAGGGAAGTGGTTGAATCACCAGCCCTGGATGTATTTAAAAGCCATCTAGATATGATGCTCAAGGATATGGTGCAGTAATGGCCCTGGCAGAGTTAGATAATGGTTGGACTTGATGATCTTAAAAAGTCTTTTCCAAGCACAGCGATTCTGTGATTCTGTGATATGGTGGGATGGTACATGACAGGTTTCATGTAAGTTTTGAGCAGATGCAGGTGCTAGAGCCTGGTGACCATTAATATGGCCATTAAAACTAACTTCACTGGACTTTGGATTAGGTGCTAAGAGCAAAACTTGTGCTCCAAGCAAAACAGACTTGGCTCACTTAACTTGCTCCCCCAATTCATAAAGCAGTGCTCCCAAAACAAATGCCTAAATTCCCTAGCTGATCTAACTTAGATATCCAAATCTACAGGTACCAGATCTCCCTCTGGAGCTCCTGGTAGGCACCAACTAATTTTTATACTACATAAAGGACTTAGGCATTTGCTTTAGAGTTAAGTCACCAGGTACCCAAGTCAGACTATGCCCTATTTAAGCAACAATCTGCATTTTCTTCCATAGTATCAGTATGTGACCTTGAGCATCTCACCTGTCTTTGCTATGCCTCTGATTTCTCTCAAATATAAACCAACTATGACAATGCTTGGCTTTCAGAATATATAAAAGGATTAATTTGTGTAATTAGTAAATCACATGAGCAGTCTAAAGTGCTGTGTTAGTACTATGAACTAAAAAAACCTCTCTCCACTGAAAGCAAACCCACCACTCCCACTGATTTCAGTGCAGACATGACTGGTTTCCTGTGAATAACCATTTTCCCTCAGCCCTCAATGTTGTGTTGAAAATAACTTGTTAAGATAATGCTTTCCTGTAAAACTGCACCTAAAAAGGGCAATGGGGCATGGGAGCAAATGCCATCCTGTCTGTGTGCCTAACCAGAGAACTCGTGCCAAAAGATCCCCTTGGCCAATAAGACAATGAATGAGCATGTGAAGATGCAAGGCAACGCCTGAAAGGTGGCTCGTGCTTGGTATGTCACTCCATGTGCCACTGTGAATAGAAATCACCATGCCTCCAGATGAGCCATGTGTTTGTGGGTGTGCTTAAGATGAAGTGACAACCTAGAAAATACCAGTATTGTATGAATTAATTTTTAAGTCCTTCAGCCAAACCTCTTGTCAGTTCTTGAGGTGTCTTTTCTGGGTCTTGAAATCTGAGGTTGCTTTGCTGAAACGCATACCTGATGCCTTGAAGAATTCTTCTGTGCTTCCAGATGTGCCCTACTCCACATCTGCATGTCACAGTATTGTATGCAAGTAGGGATGTGGCAGAGGCAGTCTTAACCCTATTACCTTCACTCACTGTCTCCAAGGCACTTTGGTGATGTCCATTGCAGGAGCACATGCTAAAGCAACTCACTCCCCCTGACACTTCTGGTTCTGCCACTATAATGTCCTAGCAAAAGCAGATGAGAAAAAGTTACATAGCTATTTGTCAGCCCCTCCCTGAATGACTAAGCTAATATTAGAGATTCTTTGCTTTCTGGATGACCCATAACTTCTAAAGTTCACCTACTAGGAATGCAAAAAGGGTTTCATGTCCCAGGGTGTTTTATTTAGCCATTAAAAAAAAACAAAAAAAACAAAAAAAAACAAAA
>JANHGN010016543.1:0-10876 GCA_024605025.1 Megaceryle maxima
TTCTTTATTTTTTTTTTAGAAGAAGAAAACTTAAAATATATCTTAAAACCTATAAAATTAGACTGAAAACAGCTTTCAGAGAACTGAGTGACTTTAAGTTCCCAGTCTGAAATATTCTGAGGATAATCCTAGGCAGTAGAGTACTCCACTGCCTAGCATTTTCAAATTCCTAGTAACAGTGAAGGTATTTCAAACTGATTACCCAAAAAATGTAGGACACCTTGAATATCTGCATAGTAGAAAGTAGTCAAGAACATTCCCTAGCAGCTTTGAAAGTTTTGCTTCATGACAGCTAATGCTCTCCAGACACTGCTTCGGAAAAGACTGAGGAATAGCCATGGATGAGCCATATTGTTCCCAAGTGTAAGGATAGCAGTACCTCTGTTTAAGGGGAGAAGAGAGTTTAACTGCAGGTAGCAATTAGAGAGAAATGCTCTGCCACTTGTTTTCAGGAGGAGAGAAAAGTTGCTCCTGTATTTTATTTTCTACTGTGAATATTTCCATTATGAATGGCAGCAAACTCTTAAAACTATAAGCAGTATTCGTATGTTGACTCTTCTTTATGCCTTTCTTCCTTATGTATCTTAGGATATGCCATATTGGCATTATCTAAGTTCTTAAAGAGATTTGGAATTCTGTTGTTCAATTACAACAGTAAAAGAAGTTATGGAACATTTCATCAAACCCTAGGTTTCAAGTTTGGGGGGGGTTTGTATGTAGAAAGAAGTAACTCTAGCCAGAGCTAAACAATGTGTGTAACATGTCAGACTTAGTATTTTGAGCAAGTTGTTAACTATTCGAAACATGGTGAAAAAATGAAGATTAAGTAAATTCAGATTTGGTTTGGCTCTCTTAGCTATTAAACAATATAATGAACTGAAATAGAAAGCCACAAATCTTCTTTAATAGGGAAATAGCTTTCAATTATTCTTATTATTGCAGCTTAAAGAAAAATTTAAGGAAAAATTCTGTTTGTAAACTAAATTCAGTCTTTGTCACGGTTTACTTCTTTCAAAATTTGTGCAAATAGGAAAACTGTAAATGTTGCAATAAATCACAGTATAATCAATTTTTCAATAATTAATCCCTCCATGGATCATGACCTTTCCTTATCTCAGGCTCAGTAAGTCAACAGTAAAACCTGCCCACCTGGATTTATGACCCCCAAAAGCAAACAGAGAATTTCAGAAAATTAGATAATTAAAAGCAATTAATGAAACCACACTGTAGGGGTGGTTTGGGGTTTTGTTTGTTTGTGAGGGGGGTTTTTTTGTGGTTTGTGTGTGTGTGTGTGTGTTTGTTTTGTTTTGTTTTGTTTGCTTTTGTTTTGTTTCTTTGTTTTTGTTGGTGGTGGTTTAGCTTGTGGTTTTGTTGTTGTTTTTGTTTGTTTGTTTTATTATTATTTTCATTAATTGCACTGTTAATTCTACTTGGGTGCGTGGCTCATCACAGTAATAATTTTTTCCTCTCCTTGTGGTTTTCAATATCTGACATAAGTGACAAAGCTATGATTCTTGCAGCACATTCTCTAACAAAGCTATGATTCTTGCGGCACCTTCTCTGAAAGTTGTGGTTTGTCTCTTGTGGCATGTCACTTCCAAGTTTCCTGTGGCACTCAGCTCTCTGAGGACTATTTCAGAGGAGAGATGGTACACTTGCTTGGTAACTTCACTGTGACATGTGTCTATGATCCACTGAGAATAAAGCATCCATTGCCATTCCCCTTTACGGAAAGGAAATAGCACATATAAATGCAAAGAAAATCAAGAACAGTAAAAGAACAGTAAAATGTACTGCCTGAAATATTTCAGTGACACTTTTATTTCCTTCAACGGTATCACTCTTGGATTTTTTAAAATGCTTGCCTAAACCATTTTTTTTTCTATAATATCTAAATAAAATGTTTAAAACAGGACAGATGTTTAGATATTACTTTTAATTTTATCTGATTTGGAACTGTATGTAAAATTTTGCATAAGCTTAGTGAAAATCTTGACAATTCCAAGAGAAAACATTTAAATGAAAAATTCCTGCTTATCTTTAATACCCAGGTAATCATTATTCATTTTCATGTTTTTTCATATGAGAACTAAAATTAACCTGCAACAGTTGAAGAGGAAATACAATGAAAGCATTTTAAATACCCCTTCTAAATCTGTGTTAAAGGAGACAGAAGAGGAAGAAAATGCTCAAAAAAGATTAAGATAATTTATGTATAAAAGAATAAAAGACACTGAGAAGATTAAATTTAGTCTTTTCTGTCAGTTTCATAGCAACAAGTTAGAGATGGAAAAGGCCTTGTGGATTATTCATTTCATCTCTCTGTCAAAGCAGGATTTTCTGCAACTACCTTTTTTTTTTTTTTTTTTTTTTTCCCAGTGCTTTGTCCTGTACGGTGTTAAAAACTCCAAATAATGAATCTTCTACCACTTAGGAGACTATTCCAAATCCTAATATTTCTCCCTGCCAGGATATCTACCAATATTCACTTTAAAATTTCCATTTGTTAATCTTACCTCATGACTGATAGGTTAGTCTGTTTTCCATATAAAATAATTTCACTTCTTTTCTCTACCTGTCTCATTGTCTCTCTCATCCCCCTTAGTTGCTCTTCAGCTAAACTCTTCTATTTCTGGCTCTGTTGTTACTGTGAGGTCATTCCCTCCAGCTCTGTATATCACTTTCTTCCTTTTCCCCAACTTTTACCAACTTGTTATTATTTTCTTGGTAACGATATCTAAAATTTCTTGGTACCTAAGACAGAAAACTGCAAACCAGTAGAGGTTGAACTTTAAATATTCTGTTTTCTACCTATATTAATACCTAATAAAATTTAATTTATACTGTCACCTTTCAGGAACTAAGCAAAGGAGGAGAGTCATGACACCACAGGAAATGCAATTTATAGGAAAAGCAAACTTAGTCTATATGAATAAGGAAAAAGTTATATAAAATATTAAATTATTTAATTTTTATATAGTTGACACAGATTTAGACCACTGGGAAAGGTTCAGTAAAATCTAAATCCCTTCTTAAAATTCTTTGTAAAAAAAAAAAAAAAAAAAAAAAGAAGGAAGAAAGAATCTTTCAGAAGCACCAGGCAGGAGGAATTTTACATGGAAAATTAAGTTTATTTTTAAATAATATACAAAAATGTTGTTTTAAAATCTAGTTTTTAGCTTGTGATTGAAATTATCATTTTCATCATAAATTAATATGAAAGAATGAGTATATGACTTCTCATACCTAGATATATATGTAAAAGTTGTATAAAGTGACAGTTTAGACTTGAGATCATCAGTTTTTCAATGGTAACTTTTTTCCATATTGATGAATCTTCTTTTTCAGTAAAATTTCCTCCCATTTTACATTTCAAATGATACTATATGCATGATAAAACTATAAGCTAAAACTAAACCACAGAGAATAGATGTGCCTAAAGCTAATAAAACATTTATTTAAATGTTCTGTTTTAATCAGATTAAAGATAAATTATCCTCTAGAAATGAATGAATAAATAATTTCATATATTTTAAATAATCCTACTAGATTTACCACATTTTAATGAATTATGTATTGTTACTATATAGCAGTGAACATCTAAACCAGATGAACTGAATATCTATGAAATGGCTGAACTGTTAAATGAAGACATAAAAGAACTTTCTCAGATATACTAGAAACACTGCTGTGAAACAGATTGAAATTAGAAGCTATCATTTAATAATGAAGCCAACATTTTAAAATTCCAGACAGAAAAATAGTTAAGACTGCTGGTTCTTTATATAGGCTTAAGCAGCTGTTAATACTAGAATTTTTGAGTCTAGGTGAAGGAAAGGTTTTGATAATGGCATGACTAAACACAGCACAATGAGGATATCTAACTATAACACCAACAAAAGTGTTTCCATGTTCTTCCGTATTGAAGAGCATAGTCCTTTTCAGTAACACTCAGCTCATTTAACTCAATGAAAGAAACTCTGATAGTGATCTAATCCCATTACTTTCCTTCCATGGAGTGGATTAGAGACTTTGAAGGGTTCTTGGAGGTTTTTATGGTTTTTGTTTGTTTGGTTGGTTGGGTTTTTTTTAAGATACCTTGAGGTGCATGAAAAGAAAATTTTCTCTTTTTTTAATACATGATGGTATTTTAGTAGTAAGGTACTATTGAAACTCTTCCTATTTGAAACAATACATTAGGACAGAGGAATTACTAGAAAATGTGTTGTTTAAACTGGCTGTAGAGCTGTAGGTGTGCACACTGACATCCATAGTATTTCTTAACATCAAAAATTTTTGTCTTAAAAATGAACTTCTGAAGGGACGCTTGACCTTAACATGCTAATTTAATTTGGCACTCTTTTTTTCCTATTGTTTTATACTTTATCTTTCTTCTTTTATGATTTCCTGGATAATTTCAAGTGAAGTAGGGCTTAGCCTTACTTTCTCATTTAGTGAAATTAGAAGCTGTGAAATTCCATGGGAAAAGAAACCTTCATTTTGAAATCTAAGTTCAGTTCAAGCTGCCTATTTGAGGCCCCATCTCAGCCTCTTCAGTACCTTGGAAGTAGTCAGAAGGCAGTGGCTGGATGATTGAGAGGAAGTAAGTTACAAAATATTCCAACTTGTTACAAATGACATTTCTTTTCTGCTAATTGTTCTGAAGAGGCCAACATATGTTATTTTCTGAGTCCAGGTTTCACCTCTTCTCTGTAGATACTTCAACATGGGATAATAGTTCCTTCTTCCTCTATCTCTCCTATTCTTTAACTTTATTTAAACATAGAATATTCATGAAAGTTCTGCCTGGATGCAAAAGATAATTGTGTCTTGTGATCACTATTGAACAGGTTACATTTCAGTGTTTGGTTAGAAGTTTTTTCTTTTTGTGAGAGGACATTGTTATGTGCTCCCACAGCTAAATACTTTTGCCTTCTATTTTCTAAACAAGACAGAGCAGAATTTTTCAGCTAACATAAAATAATATTTTGACAGTCCAGGTAACAGGTCCTCTTCACCATCTCAAGTACATACATAAGTGTACAATAGTGATATATAAGTGTGACCAGCACTTATGTATCAAGGTGATATGTCAAGGGAGGTGATTCTCCTCCTCTGCTTTCTGCTGGTGAGACCCCACCTGGAGTACTGTGTTCAGCTTTGGGACTCCAGCATAAGAAAGATGTGGACCTGCTCAAGCAGATCCAGAGAAGGAAGGCCACAAAGATGATCAGGGGGCTGGAGCACATCTCCTTGTGAGGGCAGGATGAGAGAACTGGGGTTGTTCAGCCTGGAGAAGAGAAGGCTCCAGAAAGACCTTATAAGTGGCCTTCTCCTTAAAGGGATCCTATAGTAAAAATGGATAGGGACTCTTTATTATGGAGTATAGTGATAAGATGAGAGGTAATGGTTCAAATTTGAAAGAGGGTAGATTTAGGTCAAATATTAGGAAGCAATTCTTCACCATGAGCATGGTGAGACACTGGAACAGGTTGCTCAGAGAAGCTGTGGATGTCCCTTCCTTGGAAGTGTTCAAGGGCAGGTTGGATGGTGCTTTGAACAATCTGACCTAGTGGAAGGTGTCCCTGCCCATGGTAGGAGGGGTTAGAACTAGATGATCTTTAAGGTCACTTCCAACATTAATCATTCTATGGTTCTATGATATATATATATTTCCATCTCACTTTTGTTTGTTTCTCCTTTGTGAGTCTAGTTCAAGTACAATATATGGTTTTTTATACTATATATGCTTATCTTACATGGAGTCCTGGAAGAAATGCTTTTCACAGTGATAAATTCTGATTTCTACTTGTTGCTTGTATGACTATAGGAAGCCATACTTTGGCTCTTGTTAAACCTGAAGGCTTACTTTTCTACAGTGTGTTAGGTTTAACTATTTTTAATTTACCTTTCTCCTAATTACTGTAAAAATAATGGCCCAGCTGTTCACTTTTGCCTATCTGTAGAGTAAACTTTGAGTAAGTCTATAGATAGAAATGCCATATTTAGAAGTGACTCAGCAACTTCAATGTCTAAAATTGAAGCTATATATGACTATAGTAATTTCTTAAAGAGAGCTGAGGCAAAGAAATGGATAAAGCTGCTACAGAGAAACTGGACAAAGATTCTCTATTATCTTATTTTAAATATTTAGTTTCAAAATCATACTTCTCACCTGCACAGAAGTAAATAGAAGTTCTTGTAAATTGTTTGACCACCTTCTCAGTGTAATAATATTCAATCCACCTTAACATAATGTCATACTGGTTTATGTTGTATTTGCTAATCAAACACAAATGTCATGACTGCGGCACATCTTTTTCTGATTACTTAATAAACCAAAAGAGTTTGACATTTCAGCAGATTCTGCACTCTATTTTTTTTTTTTTTTTAAGTAGATATACAGAAAATGACCAAACAACTAAATCATTTATCATTAAAACCAGTATAATGAAACCTCAAGCCTTTTGGGTTTTGTTTTGTTTTTCTCCCCACCACTGTATTTCACTAAAAATATATTAAAAAGAAAATTAAGTTTTTATGTTTGTGCTTTGCCAGGCTTTATTAAAGAGTTAGTAGGATGGGAGTTCTATAAATGGCATTTCGAACAGGAAAATTTGTAAGTCATAAGAGGTATATTTAATATCTAAAACAGGTTTTGCTACCTCTTTGCACCACTTACCACTTGTCTTTTTCAACTTTTCTTATCCTTTTCTTAGAAATCTATTCCAATTTACTCCATGTTTGTGGTTTTTAAACTATCCTAATATTCAATATTCTGTATAGTTCTGATGTGCAAGACTGCTCATTGCAACTATTTTTATATCTTTTAGAAAAGCTAAAGAAGGTACCAAAACTTGCTATTTTTCACAGAACTATATATTTTTGTGGCTTCCTTTACATGTAATTTTTTAGGAACACATCCCTTCCCCTTTCATTCCATTTTTTGGGTTTTTTTTTTTTAAAGTATATTTTTTAAATTTCATGCATTTCTCCTTAAAATGAAATATTTCTTTTAAATTAAAAATAATTAACTAACCAAGTCACTATTAATATGTGTTCTCAGTTTTCTTTGCACTCCCAGTACATTCTCATGAAGTACCGCTCAGAAGTGTCAAGGTTTCTATTTGTAGATTTCAGTTTGCTTCATTTCGGAACAGGTGGTGCCAAGTGTTAAGAAATATTCCTGATATTTCTGTGAAGAGGCAATCTCTAAAGATCCCTTAAAGTGATTTTCAGAAAATAAAACAAGGAAATAAAGGAAGAAGGAAGATTACAGTAATCCCATAAAAACTATACACTGAGGATATATTTATCTTCTGGAAAACAAAAATAAAAATAGACTTCTGTCTCCAGGGCGTTTATTAATACAATATAATTCACAGACTCAATTATAAAATCTAAAACAGTGTAAAAGGAAAGTTATAAAGTGAATAGTCAGCAAAGGAGATGAATGGAAGGACAGGGAAGTTATGAAAAGGGTATCATACTGTACATCTATAGACACCAAATAAAAAAGCTTTCTGCCTTGTATGTATTGATTATGTGATATTAAGAAGGCTTTGTGTTTTTTTTTAAAGTATGACCAAGCCCTTGCAACTTAAAAACAGAAAAAAAGAAGGCAGAGGAGAAATAAAAAGTGACAAAATTATCAGAAAGCACAACCCAAAACACAGCTCTCACTACTGTGTTACTATTATTATTTTGAGGACAAAGCATGCAAACCTGTGGTTGCAAGAATAAAACTTTTATATATGAGCAAGACACATTTCAATTATTTAATTAGAAATAATGATTAAAAAAACTGAAAATCATGCAGAAATTCCATATCTATATAAACAAATACAGTTATTTTTACAGTTTGTAAAACTTTATAATTAGGCTGGTAAGGGGAGGTCCCTTTTCTCCAAATACACAATTTGGGTTTTAGATAGTGAATTATTTAATGCTTTACACCTACAGAAATACCACAAGAGCGAAAGTCCAGGTTCTTTACTTTGTAAAAGTTAGTTTTATAATTAGAAAGCCATAATCTTTTGTTTTATACTGAAAGATGATAAAACAGTACAAATCAAACAAGACCAAGTTAGAACCTTTAAACAGTGTGAAGGAAATTCTGATGTTATTTGATGAGGACTACGATGAAGTCTGTTGCAAATGTGTGTGGTTGGAAAAAACAGATCTTAAACGCTTTGTATTCTGCAGCTTTCTCAGCAATACTCTAGTGCTTGATACATTACATAAGATAGGAGGTTTTCAACTAAAAGTAAAAAATTAATATCTAAATTTGCTTTAATTTTTTTTTTACCTATATTTAGAAGTCTTAATTGTGACATTCATAGTCCCTTTAATGTCTTTCTTCCACCTTGTCAACAAAACAATTCTATTGACCTTACTCATGCATGTATTGGTCAGCATATTTATAAAGCACTTTAGGTATACTGGGAGCAGCTGGTCACAGCACTTACTGTTAGACCACCAAGTCTATTAATTTTTATTAATGGCCTTTATTTTGTGGAAAATTATTATGTGCCCATATGGCACAAAAGCCTAAGAAATCTGAACCCTGGTGAGTGTGTTGAAGAGATGACCAATAGTGGTCTTCTATTCATTAACTTCTACTTTTGCCTATCAGGCAATTACACTATGTTGTAAATTAAGCAAGCTGGGCAGAAGACCATCTTCGCTGTAAAGGAAGCTCCTTATGGAGCTTCATAGGAAAAAGAAATTGTATGATTTCTGCCGGTGAGGTCAGGCTGCACAGGAAGATTATGAAGTCATGATTCTTATATGCAGGGAGAAGACACGAAAGGACAAAGCTCAATAAGTTGAAAATGGCCATTGTTTTTTTAAAGTATTTTAATATCAAGAGGTGTTCTAAAGGAAACATACTGATACTTATTAAAGATGGTCATCTGACTAATAAGGATGAAGAAAAAGCAGAGGCAGTCAAGGCATTTTTTCCCTCAGTCTTTAATAATACTGATAGACTTTGGGATGCCTGGTGCCCTAAATCAGAGGACTGCAAGTGTGGGAGCAGTGACTTTCCATCTATGAACATGGAAGTTATAATGGATCAGCTTAATGTTCACAAGATCATGGAGACTAATGGGAAACAACCCAGACAACTGAAGGAGCAAGTGGACATTATGGCAGGACCCCTCTTCATCTTCTACCAAAGGTCTTGGGAGTCTGACAAGGCCCCTGATGACTGGAATTTATCTAATGTTATTTAAATCTACAAAAAGGATGTGATGGAAGACCCAGGGAACTACAGACCTGTTAGTCTGACCTTAGTTCCTGGAAAAACTATGGAGAAGATTATACTGTCTCCTGCTGAAAGTTATTTTAAAAATAATGTGATCATCAGACACAGTAAATATAAGTTCAAAAAGGGAAAGTCTTGTTTAATCAATTTGATATTCTATGGTAAGATCACCTATCTATTGGATGAAGGGAAGGTAGTGGATGTAGTTTTTCTGGATTTTAGTAAGGCTTTTGATACTGTGCTTCACAGCATTCTTCTGGGCAAGCTGTCCTACTGTAGGATGTGGGAGTTCAGGGTGCACTGGCTAAGAGGCAGAGGTCTACATCTGGCTGGTGACCAGTCACCAGTGGTGTTCCTCAGTGCTTAATTCTAGAATCAGTCCTGTTTAGTATAGTGATCTATGATCTGGATGCAGAAGTTGAATGCACCATTAGGAAGTTTGCTGATCATACCAAACTGGGAAATGCTGTTGACTCTCTTGAGGAACCAAAGACCTTGCAGAGGGACCTAGATAGATTAGAGCAGTGGGCTACAGTGAATGGGATGAAATTTAACAAGTCTAAATGCCAGATTCTGTACCTGAGATGGAGTAACACTGGGCACAAATATATATTGGGAGAGGATTAACTGGAGAGCATCCCTGCAGAAAGGGATTTGGGGGTGCTGGTTGGCAGAAGACTTAATATGAATCATCAGTGTTCCCTGGCAGTCAAGACAGTGCATCAGACCACATCCCAGGGTGCATCAATTTTATTTATTTTTATTGTGTTCAATTCTGGGCCCCTCAGTTCAAGAAGGACAAGGAACTGCTCAAAAGAGTCCAGTGCAGAGCCACAAAGATATTAAGGGAGTGGCATCTCCCCTATGATGAAAGGCCGGGGGAGTTGGGTCTCTTTAGCTTGGAGAAGAGAAGACTGAGGGGTGATCTCATTAGTTTTTATAGATATGTAAAGGCCGAGTGTCAGGAGGATGGAGCCAGGCTCTTCTCAGTGATGTCTGATGATAGGACAAGGGGCAATGCGTGCAAACTGGAGTACAGGCGATTCCAAAGAAATTTAAGGAAAATCCTTTTCATGTTAAGGGTGACAGAGCAGTGGAAAAGGCTGCCCAGGGGGGTTGTGGAGTCTCCTTCTCTGGAGACATTTAAAACCCACCTGCATACCTTCCTGTGTGACCTGATCTAGGTGGTCCCGCTGTGGCAAGGGGGTTAGACTAGATGATCTTTTGAGGTCCCTTCCAACCCTTAACATTCTGTGATTATGTGATCAAACACAGTATAACCATCCAGTCAAAAGACATGATTATACCACTGTATACAGCATTCATGTGGCCTCAGCTTGAGTACTGTGAAGTTCTTGGCCCCACAATTTAAGAAAGATGTAAAGGTAACCTAATGCATCCAGAAAAGGGTAACAAAGCTGGTGAAAGGGCTGGAAGGAATGTCCTATGACAAGTGGATAAGGACTTTGGGTTTGTCTAATCTGGAGAAAAGGAGTCTGAGGGGCAACCTCATTGCTCTCTGCAGCTTTCCTCTTTCCCTTCCTTCCTTCCTTCCTTCCTTCCTTCCTTCCTTCCTTCCTTCCTTCCTTCCTTCCTTCCTTCCTTCCT
>JANHGN010016543.1:10976-32348 GCA_024605025.1 Megaceryle maxima
TCCTTCCTTCCTTCCTTCCTTCCTTCCTTCCTTCCTTCCTTCCTTCCTTCCTTCCTTCCTTCCTTCCTTCCTCTTTCCCCTTCCTTTCCTTAATATGCCTTGACATATTTATGGAGACAAGACACCAGAGGAATCTAAGACAATATTGTTTGTTACGAAAATATCCTAGGGAGGGATCTTAGTAGAATGCAGCATGATTTGAATGTTTGAATCACTGATGAACTCAGTGTATTTTAATGAACTGAGGCTACAGCAGTATTTTGTACAGAAATATAACTTCATACTTTTTTGTAGCTTTCTTCTTCTGACTTTAAGACCTTAAGTGTAACAAATATTTTCTATAGATGGATGTTGGGTTTCTGTATATTTTATTTTTTATGCTTATTCTAAATGCATCTGACATTCATGTGCAATGAGATGATAAAACTTACCCCTACATCAATATGATTGCATATCTTAACTGGGTTGTCAGTTTTCACATTTTTACTGACAGGAACACAAGGTCAATTACTTGTCACTTTAGACTGCTACTAACAGGCAGTTTTATGAGAAGGAGCAGCATCAATGGCCTGCTTTGTCTCTAGTTAAATTGATAATTTTTTATTTTTATTTTTACAGAAAATAAACACATTCAGCAGGTCTAAACAAGAGAATGACCTGATTATAGTATCAATAAAGACATGGAATACTATCATACTACCATTTAAAAGTAAGGAGCATAGTGTGAATTAGTAGTGATAACTTTAGAAATAAAAGCCACCTGGATTGGTCTGTTTGTCTTTGGGGGTTTTCTTGGTGGCTTTTGTTTGTTTGGTTGGTTGGTTTGCTTTTGCTTTTGTTTCTTTTTTTTCTTGTCTGCCTGTTTTTCAGACATCTGTTAAGTATTTGTATAGATTTTGATTTATTTATTTATTTTTTCCTCAACAAATACGTCACCTTCAACCTCCTTTGTAAGGTTGAAGCCAGGAATATAAATAAAAAAATGTGAATAAAAAGGCTAGGAATTGCTTAACTTCAAAAGACTTAAAATTAAGGTCTTGCTTGCTAGACTTAGGAAACTGATTATTCTGCAAGTGTCCTTTTGTATTTGTACTTGCAAAGATCTTAAAATAAACTTAGAAGGTTGCATCTAACTGCAGGAATAATATGATCTATGACGTATCTACAATACAACTTCTCCATCCAGTCTTCTACATCAATGCACCAGCTTGAGCAAATCACACGTACTTTCTTGTCCTTTCACTTGGTTTCTGTTCCAGTGGAAGGAAGAGAATGTAAGTGTAAAGAGACAAGATGGAAAAGAAAAAGTGCAGAAAGGAACAATTTCCCACTCTAAAATGCTAAGGATCCTTTTTTTTCTGTAATAACATTTTTCCTGGAGTTTAGATGTCTAAAACTTTAGAGAACTTAAGGAAGAGTAGGCCTCCCTCTTTAGGAGACCCCTTAAACTCCCTATGGTCTCTGTTTTATATTTTTATGCTATTGTAAATCAGTTGTCAGGATTAATCAAATTTATATCTCATCCTTCAATGCAAGTCTATCTACTTTTCAAGACTACTCTCTGTATGTACATTCAATAGAATATACATTGCACTTTCAGTTGGATAAAACTGCTGAACCAAATATTTTTTCAGTATAAACAATAATGGCACCCTAAGTTTAGACCCACTAAGCAACTGTCCACTTTAAAGGATTATAGATTTTCTCAAACACTTTTTTCACTGTTAAACCATAGTGTGATTTCACTGTTAGCTATGATTTACAGAATGTGAGCTCTTTAGATAATACAAATTAGGGGAAAATTAAGCCTGCTGTTGCCTCTTCTAACTGGAAGATTTTTTCTTTTTAAGCTTAGTGATTTGCCATCTCAGATGAAGTTTTTAATGATACCTTGCACTTCTTTGAAGCCCATTAGACATCTAGAAATGTAGCATACTGTAAACATAATTATACTTATGAGAAGTAATTAATCTAATGGATTTTCAGTCTAACTCACCTAGTGAACTGCAACCTGTTCAAATTTATTATGCTGTTTCACAGCAGTAGTACAAGGGGGTAAACATTGTCTTTCATAACATTTTTGAGCATTTATTAAGGAGATTCCCCACATATCTCATACAATTAATTGCGGAAATTTACTTAGTTTAGAAGACCTCACGACTGCTGATAAAAGTAAAGCAATGCTTTATTATTTCTGCTAATTAATTCAGTGGTACACAAAAATCATTATCATCCCTACATATTTAGGCAATATAATTCTGATCTAGCCAACAGGGATCCATCTGTCTGGAACAGAATGCAGTATTTTTCCTGGAATACGTCAATACATTTTTTGTTTGTTCATTTGTTTGTTTGTTTGTTTTTGGTTTATTTAGTTAGTTGTGTTTTGTTTGTGTGTGTGTTTGTTTGTTTTCCTGGAAAAACAAAGAGTTTGTTATCATATCAAACTATTTTATTTTTTCTTATTCATGTCCTAAAGTCCTTCACCAATTGCATTCATGTTTCCACTTAAAAACAAAACATATTTTTGAATACTAAATTAAAAAAACGCCTATTGTGAGGGATGGAGGTGGGGTTGGGAAAGCTGAGGGGGAATCCAATATATACATCAGAAAATTTTTGAAGTTATTTCAATACAGTAGGTATACATAGGATGTTTCATACATAATTAATTTATCATTTCTAATGTTGCTCATAAACTTAAACACAACCGTCTCTGTCAAATGCCTTCTTTATACTTGCACACAATGGGAAAAAAATTTCTAAATAATTCTTTAAATCTCTTGTTTTAACTCTTTCTTTTCCAAATCCAACCTATACTGCTCAAAAATATGAGGAAGTTATAGACCTATGTCTTCTTAATTTATTTATAATTTACACATAAATATGAAAAGCTTGAAAACTTTTCTTTCCTTTTATAGTCAGAACTATACTTCCAGGTATACATCAGTTAAAAAAAAAAAAAAAAAAAAAAATAGCTACTCCGTTGTCTAATTAGGTTTGCACAAAATCCTTTCCTGCTGGTAACCGTGCTGTGCAACACCGGTAACTCTGCATTCCCCATCAGCTTCAGTGTCACATAATGCAATCCTATCCGCTATGCCAATTTTACTGTCGTCTGAAAGGTAAGAGTTTGATATTTGTCTGCCAGAGCCCCAGGACTTTCACTGAAGCAGTTTTTCAAAGTCAACATTTGCCTGTTTCAGAGCCCTGGTAAGAACTTGCACTGAGAGAGATTAAGAGTTAAAAAATACGTAGGTTCAATTTATTAAAGTGACAGATACAGTACATTTGGAATTGCCATTGATAAATACATCAACCACAAAATGATCTTGAGTAATTTCTGGGTATCATTAGAAAGAAGTTGGAGATGAAAGACTTTGTAATAGTGCTAATATATAATAATAATGTTAGGAAAAGTTATTCCATATTGTGAAGGTGCAATTGTTACCAGGAAGTTGTCCCTGTCTTGTGTGGAGGAAGAGGAGTACAGCCCATTGACCATCTGCTAGATCTTCAGTCTTCCTCCCATGAGAGATATTCCCTTTTTGGTTTTTCAGTGGGTCTCCACCCCCAAAGATCACATAAGAATCTCATGGTTCCAAATATTAACCTTTCTTCCAAAGCTTACTAAATTAGCCTTCATTCCTGTTACACAGCAAGCTGTGCCATTATTCCACATTCAGGTTTTTGTTTTTGTGGGTTTTTTTGTGACTTCCGTTGTTGCACAAAATTTGCAAGATCTCATGAGTACCCTGTTATCTATCCACAGATACCAAGAGCACAAATGCAGATTGTGTCTGTGCATATAAAGATGTGTTGTAACTTTGTGAGTTGTATTTTAAGTGTGCTACTGAAAGAAGAACACAGAATAAAATTTCATACAGAAGATTAGCTATCCACCATCCTTCTTTCACTCAGACTGATTTAGTTCACAAAAGTTTCGTCTATGTCTCTATGCAAGGACCTGTGATGTGTCCTTATTAGTCCAAAGAGATGTAGTATTATTGGCTAAGATACAAACAATATCATTTATATAGTTTGATTCAGGGTAAGGTGTGAGTAAATTGTTTGCTAATTTCTGTCAAGCTGAAATTACTTTTGTATGATTTTCATATTAAAACACAATATCTTGGGTTCAGCTAGGATATGGTTAACATTCACAAGCAGCTGGGAGGGGCCACAGACAGAATGAACAACCAAAACAGCCAATGGGATATTTGATACCATACTGACATCATGCCCTCTATATAAGGGCAGGTCCAGGCCAGGGAAAGGGCATGTTATTTCAGCATTTGGCTGGAGCAGGGAAAGCAGCATCCCAAGTGCCAGTTGAGCCTTTTGGTTTATATTACTTGCTTTATTATATATTTTATTAGTATTATTGTTATTGTTGTTTGTTATCTCTTCATGTTGTTCTATTAAACTGTCCTTATCTCAACCCACAGGATTTCACCTTTTTCACCGAGTTCTCCTTCCTATACGACTGGGGGGGGATGAGCAGCATGGGGGAGCAGTGGGTGAGCAGCTGCATGTTGTTTGCCAGCTGAGATTAAACCACAACACACAGCAAATCAAACTAAAATTTAATGTTAGCTTTACCTTTATAAATGTTAAAATGCATACACATGGTGCTAAAAAGTAATTGGGAATGTACTTCCTATTGTTTTTTAAAGTCTTATCATGTAACCACGCATTGGTGTGTTGTGAATAATAAACAAAAAAACCCCCAACTTTTTCCAGTAATGATTTACATAGGAAGCTCTGTATGATAGTTTGGGAGTGCTTGTGTGCTATTTTAGAAGGAAAGAAAAAGATTCAAAAGAAGAAAAGCATAGCTTTTCAAAAAGGTTTATTATGGATCTAATTCTACATAAATTGATCCATGGGACTACTATTCATCGATTTTTCTGGAGCTGGTCTAAACTAGGACATCTTTCAGGTTTTATCCCAATTATTCCTAGAAATTAAATGTCAGCAGTGACACAATAGCTAGGAATTCTGAAGTAAATAGGACTGAAATGTAATTTTAGATTGTTTTTCTGCTGTTGGAACTTAAGCTTTCTTCACTCAAGACAACAAAAGCCCTGCAAAAATTTTTTTTTTTTTTTTTTTTTTTTTTTTTTTTTTTTTTTTTTTTTTTGAGTCTCAAATCAGCAACACTTCAGAACTTCCATGGAGTTTATAAGATGTTGTAGATCAGTATGTCAGACAGATTACTCCAGTTATTACCCCTCTCCTACAGAGGTGGAAGAGCACTGAAACATGTTGAAACGTACCTCATATCCTTGGATGTATGTCTGAATGGAAGCCTCCAGGTTATTCTCTCTTTTGCAGCCTTCTCAGTCTACCCAAAGAGGATCAAGTAGGCTTTCCTATGGCACTTTGTAATCTTTGAAATCATGTCTGTCATGCACTGGCCTATGTAGGCTTTTGTAATTCTCTGAGTTAGTATGATAAAGTAAAG
The DNA here is from genome assembly GCA_024605025.1 of Megaceryle maxima. Lineage (NCBI taxonomy): Eukaryota > Metazoa > Chordata > Aves > Coraciiformes > Cerylidae > Megaceryle > Megaceryle maxima. The sequence goes on from JANHGN010016543.1 coordinate 16,444, forward strand.
ACTTTATCCAGATAGGTTGTTTTATTTTGCCTATAAACTACTTTAAATCTTAATGCTTGAATGGATTAATTCTAGCTACTTTTGCAAATTTATGCAATTTTGAGTTGATTGATTTTTTTTCCCCCTCCTATTATGGAATATCAATGATTCAACCAAATTTCTCCTCTCTATTAATAACTCTGTTCAACTACTAAACTTCAGGAAGGAGTTTTGCTCTGTATTCTGTATTAATTTTCCCTTATAAGGGTAGCATCCCAGTCAGTAAAGAAAAATTATTCTAGCATGATTGTTCACAAAAGCTTATCCAGTAATTGAGATCTCAGACTTTGTTGAACCCATGAATTACGGGGAAAAAACAAACCAAACCAAACCAAAACACACACACACAAAAACAAACAAAAAAACCCAAACCAAAACAAACAAACAAAAAACCAACCAACCAAACAAACAAAAAACAAAACAAAACAAAAAAAGGCATAAAAACCTGTTAATTAAACCACTGTGCTTACTTAAAGGTTTTGGACAAAAAGACTGTAATCTTAATAATAATAAAGTAATGTAAAAAAACTAGTTGGAGGAACAGAAAAACATTTTATATCTACTCTCAAAAAGTTTCCAAGAGCTTCATCAGATGCATTGCTGTCAGGGGTAATAAACTGTAGATTAATATCAGTGTCTCTCTTATGGGTAAAAGAGTATCTATCACACTGCATGCTGTCTGCGTTCTGTTTGTGGACTCTGAAAGACATTTGTGAATGGTGGGATCTGAGGGAGAAAGGTGGTTCATTCTCATTTAAAATGACACCACTTACTATTCAATATTAAATTTTTCTTTCCCCATTCTTTTATCATATCCATTAGGAAATTCTGGTTATTTCTTTGGAAGCTCTATTTAACACAGAGGTTACTGAAGAAAATAACAAAATAGTCAGAGATAAAACTTCAGAAAGGCCAAAAAGTGTATTTATTGAGAGATACACCTGCCTTTAGATTTCTAATGTTCTTTAAATACTCCATCAACTTCAGATACACCACTTTACTTCATGAAAGCTTATGGCTGTTAGGTTTTATTTATTGGGTTTTTTTATTTTGGTTTTCATCTCTGCTGCTTTAAATTGTGTTGGAACTCTCTTTGTCTTTTTTTTAACGGGTTTTGAACTTAACCTAGTTTATTTCTCAGTAACTGTTTAAACAAAATAGACCATATTAAATCTCTTAATTCAATTTCTTTTACATAAACAGTAGATAATTTTTCTTGGTTTATTGTAGTATGATAAGCATGGATCTTTCTAATGTTCTTCTACCTTGGTGATATTATCTCTTACAATATATTGATTTGTTTTAAAGTGAAGGTACAACAGGGAGAGGTCAAGCATAAAAGGTAACAGCTCTTTTGTATCAGATCAGTTTGATCAGGTGCAGGTTTTGATACATTAAAATAATACTAAAAATTTTCAAGTAATTCAGAATGTTCCAAGTTATTTCTTGAGAGAAGAATCAAATCCCAGGGTGATATGAAGTGATGCCAACTCTTGAACTAGCACTGACAGGCTTTTGTTGCTGCAGTCAGAGGACTTCTGAATCAAGAAGATTATTTGTATTACCAAGACATAATGTGGTTGAACAGTTAAAAGTAATAGCTGACTACCTAGAGGGATGATTATGCAAATGAGAGCAATTTTGTTTTCTGAAAGCAAAGCCTTTTTATTATTTTCTTTTAAAGAAAATATTTTCAACTTCACAGGCTTCCTGTTGCTAACTGGACATAGATTAGTCACAAAGAAGCTAATATGGAAGGAAATTTAGATATCTAACTAATCAGACATCTCTTTGCCTGATTTTTAACACCCTAGAATATGTAAAGTTCACATATTTCTCTTATTCAAATGTTCTTAATGTTTTCTCTTAAAAGTATCAATACTGTAATTATGATACTGTTCCACATAGAAAAAAAAAAAAAAAAAAAAGGTATCATTGATCTAGAGGTGTATGAATCACTTAAGAAGTATTGCCCATTTTTATTAGCCACTAGCAATGAATGTGAACATGAAAAATGACAACTTTAGTTCAACTTAGCTGTTTGAAATTGCATTTAAAAAAGCCAGACTAGGAGAGGTACCTTGTGGTAGGTCTAATACATCCTGAATTAATGTTGTGCAACAAACAATATGGTTTTGAGTTGCTTATTCAGAGGGTTATTGGCTTCACTAGGTTTAAAGTCTGGTAAAATGTGTAAAACAATGTCCTGTTTTAGAGGCTGAAATTTATTCCCTTTTCCTTCCTTTTTCATTCTGACTGCCATTTCTGGACCACAGTTTGAACTCATTTACATTGATTAGAAACTGTTTATGCTATAACTGCTCTCCAGCTTCGAACCTTTTCACTGCTTTGGATCTGTTTGCTATTGGGCTAATACACCACCTACAGCTATTGCAATATTAACATGTTTATGTTTAAAGCTGTTTCCCATTAAGTTGTAAAGCTCAGTAACAATTTTCAAACAGTCCAAGCCATAGACTTTATTTCAGCATGAGTGATTTGTTCCCATTTAGATCAAAGGCAGATTATTTCAAGTAGAAATAAAGTACAGCTATTCTAGAATGAGAAGTGTTTTCACATGTGTTTGTTCAGGAATAGTTATTCTGGAATAGCTGTTCATGAATAACTAATTTAGATTGCCCCCATTTGCTGATTGGTGATAGGGAATACAAAAGAGCAGAATTCAAAGAGACTTTTCTTTCTTCATTCTCTTGGGGGAAGAGAAGCAAAGTGACTTCATGGACTTTGTAAAAGCATTTGGTTCTTAAGCAAGTTTTTATCAATAAGTCTGTTTTATAGCTTTAACTGTCTGAGGTTCTTACAGGATTTTTTTTCAGGTGCACTGGAAGCATTTAAATCCTTGACATTCAGTTAACCATTTAAATCTGATTATCAGAGGCATCCATATATACAAGAAATTACTAAAATAACAATAACTTACAGAAAAAGTATTTTATGTAACAAGTTTAAAAGTTTATGTTCTTAGGCAGAAGATATGGGAATGTATGTATAAAGTATGAAAAACACTTTTTTTTTTTTTTTTAATTACTAACACACCTTTTTAAGGCAGACTTGAAAATAAACCTTGTCCTCTGAGTCCTCTCTACATCTTTCCTCCTTTTGCTCTCCAAATCCTGGTTCTCTGAGGTTCTCTTCATTGCAGACAGGTTTTGACAGAGCAGAGAAGATGACCCACTTAGTGGAAGGGCTGTCAAAGTTGTTTACCTGGACATTAGTAAAGCATTTGACACAGTTTCCCACCGCATTCTCCTCAAGAAACTGTCTGTTTGTAGCTTGGATGGTTGTACCCTTCACTGGATAAAAAATTGTCTGGATTGCTGAGGCCAAAGAGTGTTGATGAATGGATTCAAATCTGGTTGGTGGCTGGTCAAAAGTGGTGTTACCCTGGGCTCAGTGTTGTGGCATGTTCTCCTTAATATCTTCCTCAATGATCTGAATGAGGGGATTCAGTCCACCCTCAGTAAGCCTGCAGATGACACCAAACAAAATGGGAGTGTTGACCTGCTTGAAGGTAGTGAGAATCTACAAAGGGACCTGGATTGATGGACCAAGGTCAGTGGTGTGAGGATCAAAAAGGCCAAGTGCCAGGTCCTGCAACAAGCCCATGCAACACTAGGGCTGGAGAAGAGAGTCTAGAAAGCTGCCTGGATGAAAATGACCTGGGGCTGCTGGTCAACAGATGGCTGAATATGAGCCAGTAGTATTCCCAGGTGGCCAAGAAGGCCAGTAGTATCATGGCTTGTATAATATAGTGTGGTCAGCAGGACCAGGAAGGTGATTGTCCCCCTTTTGTTGGTACTGGTGGTGCTGCACCTTGAATACTGTGTTCAGTTTTGTGCCCCTTGCTACAAGAAGGACATTGAGGTGCTGGAGTGTGTCCAAAGAAGGATAACAAAGCTGGTGAAGGGTCTAGAGCACAAATCTTACGAGGAGCAGCTGAGGGAACCAGTGTTGTTTAGCCTGGGGAAGAAAAAAAAAAAAAAAAAAAAAAAGCTTAGAAGAGACCCTATCACTCTCTAAATTGTCTGAAAGTAAGTTGTAGCGAGGTGGGTGTCATTCTCTTATCTCAAGTGACAAGCCAAAGGACAAGAGAAAATGACCTCAAGTTGCACCAGGGTAAGTTTAGATTGGATATTAGGAAAAGTTTCTTCACTTCAGGAACTGTCAATCACTGGAAGAGGCTGCCCAGGGAAGTGGTTGAGCCACCATCCCTGGAGGTACTTAACAGACATCTAGAGGTGGTCCTTAGTGACATGGTTTAGTGGTGACCTGGCAGTGTTAGATTAACAGTTGGACTTGATGATCTGAAAGGTCTCTTCCAACGAAAATGATTCTATGATTCTGCTAGGAACTCTTGCCCGTTACTTTCACATGTTCTGTTCCAAGTTAAGATTGCTTTATGCATCTATGTATCAGAAAACACATATTCTCACCCATTTATTTGACCTTGTAGCTAGCATATCAGTCTTCATTTGTTCTTGTTGTGTGAAATACTACTATGTGCTGTCAAATATATATGACTGAAGAAAAAAAAAGTCCCAAAAAATGAAGAAAATTTGTAGAACCCCTTACAAGAAGAATATGACTACTATTTAGTAATTTTTTAGTTATTTCCATCACTGAAGCATTTAGACATGATTTAATTAACTTGAGAAGATTAAAGCAATAAGCATCAAAATATTACTAATAGCAGCTTCCTTAAAAATGTATATTTTGTCAGAAAAAAAAAAATACAATCTACTAATGATGTCAGTAAATAAGAGAACAAGGATCAAAATATTAAACAGATCTTTTTGTGTGTAAAATTGTTAATGTCTGATAATAATGGGGACAAACTAGAACACAGGAAGCTTCACCTATACATAAGGCTAAACTTCTTTATTGTGACAGTGATGGAGTACTGGAACATGCTGCTCAGAGACCTTGTGTAGTCTCCTTTTCTGGAGACTTTCAAAACACAACAGAACCTGTTCCTGTGCAGCCTGATCTAGGTGAACTTCCTTTACCAGGGGGGTTGAACTAGATTATCTCCATAGGTGCGTTCCAACCCCTACCATTCTGTGATATTGTGATAATAAAACAAATTTTCACCATTACTACATAGATCTAATGCAAATCATTATGCATTACTTAGCATTTGTGTATTCCTTTCTTTCCTTCCTTCTTCTCCTTCCTCCCTCATACTGTCATTGTATTTCCATCAGACATCAGACCAAGAAAGGAGAAAGCATATACTACCTTATAGGAATCACTGCTGAAACCTTTGTTAGTAGTAATAAAAGAATGATTATTCAGCATTGTGTCCTGATGATAACCTTCCAGAATATACAAACACTCAGAAGATCAGACGCTTTGTTTAAAGTGTAAAAAGTGGAAAGCTATTGATGTAAAGTCTGGATATCTGGGAAAAAAAAGATCCAATATGCCTATTAAGTTATGACCTCAGATTTATATTTAACCTTCCATTTATAAAGAAACATATTCAATTTGTGTTTAGAGTTCATACATATAAATAAATTATAAATTATACAAAACCAAGTATATAAATATCTACAAAAGGTAACAGATGAAGCTACACTGCTGAAAAATAGAACTGTATATTCATTAATTTGTCACCTGAGCAAGAATAAGACCTACTGGTTAGTTTAAAGGAAAGGATGTGAAACTGAGGGATTACAGCTACTGAGGTATGTTGATTTAGTCTCCTTTAGTCTCCTTGATATGCCTCAGTGCTTCAAAGATTCCCTTTTTAAAATGGACTGAGTGCTTTCAGAGACAGAAAAGAAAACTTGTAATGAGTGCAGACAAATTAGATGATCCAAGCAGTATCTCTTCCATCTTTAAATCCTCACGTTGCAAGTCAGGAACAGAGGGCTAGATAAGAAGTACTAAAGCTGTCAGACTCTGTGCAGACAGCAGTGTATGTTCACAACTGACTCTTGTAAAGAGTAACTGTGATTATTTGATATCTAAATATGTCACTGGATTCTTCACTTACTGCTACACATAGGTCAAAGACATACAGAAGATACTTACAAGTAGCTTCTTTCAGATTCTGGTGTTTTATCTGTTCCTACTATCACAGTGAATATGAATGTTTGCTATTAGCTATTAGCCTGTAGCTCAGTCAGGCCACCTTGACTTCTAACCCAAATCAATCCAGTATACCAAACAGTGACTGGATGTTTGCTCAGTGAGAATAGTTTCTGAAATGACTTGTCCAGCCCTGTTTGAGACTCTATTAATGGTTTTTTATCCATGCTTAACTCCTGACTTTTCCATTGTGTGTCTACTTTTCCATTGAGTGTCTACTACCGACTCAAGGCAATGGAAGTAGATTTCTTGCACTGGCTCACTGTAATATTTTTATGAGGCAGCAATCGTATATCAATTTCATTTCATCCTTGCAATAATCATCCTCCTTTCTATCCATTCATCCTGGGACACAAAACCTTTCCCAGACCCCAAATGTAGAAACAATACAACAAAAGAATAAAAAAAACCAAACAAGGTAAACCCTGAATGCTCTTCTTGACTCATTTTATTACTCTTTAATACATTAAGGTGATGATATCTTTTCTAAAGTTTCATTCTGAGAACTATACTGAAGCTGGGACATCTCAGTATAAGGCTGCTTATGAGCTGTTTTCTGATGAAAAAAAATACTGGAAAGCTTGTTCTGAATGAAGAAGGAAACCTGGCTCAGGATCAGGTAGTTACTCTAGGAAGAGGATATGGCAATACTAAGGAAGATGGGGAGAAGGATGAAGATGCTTGTGTAGATCTGTCTCAAAAGCCTGCTAATAATTTCCAGAGTGTCCCATATTCTGGAACAGTGCTAGATTTCTTCCATCATGGAAGTATGTTGATATTTCCCAGTTTTAAAAAAGATATTGTTTCTGCTTATGGAGGGTATAGTGGAATGCAGAAAATATTCTCATTGCACATGTAATTCAGCAAATAGCTTTACTCTATCAGACCTCAGAATTCAGATAGTGTTATTACTTTGAAATAATTTCCAGTAGAAAGGCTGGAGCAATACTACATTCATCTCTGGATATGCAGATGGAGGGTTTGTCGTGTGCCTCCAAAAGTAGGAACATCCATCTTGTGAAACAGGATTTTGGAAGGAAGAAGATAGAAAATGTTAAGCTTATTTACAGTCTTAGGAAAGGTTTTGAGGTCTAAGAAACAGAAGATGATACTGGTCTCATCTAAGTTTCTGTGTCATGTAATACAGTAATTAAATATGTTTTCACATTAATGAAACCATTCCTCAACTATCTAGGTTTGGAAGCAAGGGAAAGGGTTTAGAAATATGTCAACAGTCTATATTCACATAAAGAAACATAAACTTACAGAAAAACAAATACATAGGTATTACAGAACACAGAATGGTAGCCTGAATGTCAAAGTTTTGTTTGAGCCTTAGGCAATGCCTGGCAGTACAAGAAAATTCAAATTCACGTATTTCTTTGCTGTTTGGTAACCTGGGACTACAACATTGCTGTCCTTACTAGTGTATAATGCAACTTCCCAAACGCACATAGTATGCCCATGAGAGTGTTATATTTCTAGAATTCACCACAGAACAAAAACTCTGGTTTGGTTTATATTTGCCTACCCATACAAGCATGCCCTGTTCAGTAATTTTTTAATATAGTCCTAAAATATTTTACAATAATTAATTATTCTTACTCAACAGATTTTAGTTTGATTGAAAAAATAATTTCTGAGAACAGTAAATATAACTGTAACTACTGAGCTACAGGTTAGCTTGCAGGTATCTTAAAGATATTCCAAAACTTTCAAATTCCCCTGGAGAATTTCCTTGTACTCCTGTTTAACTATTCCTGCAATATGGCTTCTCTGCTCAAACTGGTAGCAAAGCAGAAAACAGAACATTTTTAAAACTCTATGTGGAATTGTTCTGTCAACATAAAACCAAATGTGGTGCTGTTTCAGCTTCTACTCCATGTTATCAGTGAGGAAGAAAAGTTATGTCTCTAACTTGCAGTAGATTACCAAAGTTATCTCCTCAAAAATCCGAGCAAAGTATAGAATAAATGAAAGACAAAAGCAATATTCATTCTGTGAAAATGAACATCAAGTAAACTGAAGATAGTGCCTAGCACTTTTTACTCCATAATGTTTAAAATTAAATGGTTAGTGTGAGCATTACTTGTATCCATTGCTATTTCCTACACCCCTTGCAATATAATACATTAACTAATTTTTATATTTTTCTTAAAGCAAAGTAGTGATTTTTTTCAAACTGATCTATCTAGAGTTCTCACTTAGCTACATAAATTTCTGCCAAACATAAAACAAAAGGGTTTTTTAAGTTTCAGGAAATTTGGATGGTTTGGTGAACTCTGATATAGCTTCTGAACAATTATCACTCCTGACCAAGAAGCTGGGCAGTTGCATTATGTAAGTACTTGCTTGCTCTTCTCTTTGAGCCAGACAGTAAGAAGTCAGCCTTCACTATTCTCTGACCTCTGTGCTTGCCATCTGTGTGCTCAGAGGAATGTGTCTTAATGATCTTTCCTGTTTGTTTCATCTATGTTCAGTTGCAAGTCACTGGCAGTGCAGTTGATCAGAGACTTGATGTTTATTGTCCTGATAATAATTTTGTTCCTCTGATTGATATTGATTTTCACATCTGTATGGAGTTCATTAGGACCAATATAGCTGCACATGTAAATTAAACTGTAAACCCTTAGGAAATGTGAAGGGTTGTGTTTTGTTTTGTTTTTTACTCATTCTGCTTTATTGACTTTCAGCACTCTGTTTCTGCTTCAGAAACTGTACAAAATCACCATTTCAAGAATGCAGTGCTGCGCAAGTCATTACCCTGACTTTTCCCCATTCTGCAATTCATGAACACATGAACTCATTTCTAATTTGAGATAAAGAGTGGAAAACTATTATAAAATTGAAAACAAATTTATGAATTTATTTACTAATCAAGACCTCTGAAAACAGTATGGAGGAGCAGCTGTGCAGGCTACAAAAAAACAAGGACTTCCATGACATTTTGCATCCAGTTCTTTCGGCACTTCACAGCTTCAGGATGGAAGAATCTATCTATTTGACGTCTACAAAGAAATTACTCCCAAAGCATTTTACTGTGACTTTATGAAAAAAGGGAGAATTTGTCCATTTGAAAGAATGCTACTTCTAGGACAACAAAAGACTCTGCACAAACCTCAGCTTGTTCTTTTCTGTCTGCAAAAATCAAAATCATAACACATTTTTTCTTATTCACTCAGGAAATAAATACACTCAGATATGCAGTTTATCAGAAAAGAGGAAACAATAATTTTTTATTTCCTTAAAGAGCATCCTGGGATAACACCATTGTTTTTAAAAGGAAAGAGCAAGTAGAAGTTTAATAAAATCTTGAAGAAGCTGATATTATTTAGATATTTCAGGTAGCAGAGAAAGGGCAGGAAGGGAAAAGAGTTACTCTAGAACTTATATAGCAAGTTATTAACATTTCTACACAGAAACAATCGAATAAGTTAAGGTTTTTTTGTAGCGTCTTTCAGATTTCTGCTGGGTGCTTCTTAGCATGATTAAGGAAACCTGAGGACTGAAGGGATGATACACTTTCTCCTTGTATTAACTGCTCCCTAATCCTGTTGTTATATATATTGTTTGGTGAGTCTCAGAGTCTGGGAGATTTTTAATATGTATTTTGCTGAAACATCCAGTGAAAATTTAGATTATTCTGACAAGGAATACCACCCAAAACTGCAAAGGAATGGTTGAAATGTGAATCATATAGACTGAAAATATTTGGCAAAGACAGTCTTTTATCCACCCTTTTTTGTGTGTGTGTGTGTGTGTGAGTGTGTGTGTGTAATTTGAAATCTTTTGTTATCGTACCGTATATTCTGATTTTCTGGTGTGGGTGTGTCACTGTTTAGGGTCAGGGCAGCCCCTTAGGCCTACAACAGATGCTCTCTGTTAACCCCTCTCCCTCCCCAAAGGGGAAAAGAAAAGGAATAAGGGAGACATACTTAGTGATTAGAAAAGGAAACTAGAAGAGCTTTAATGATAATAATAATAATAATATAGAATATGTACAGATATATACAAAACCAGTATCAAACCCAACCCTGATGATGACAGTTACATCACTGTCACCACTGATGCTGTGGAGCAGGCACCAGGGTGTCCCAGACTGGGCACTGCAGCAGCTGGGAGCTATGTTCAGAAGATGGATTCTGGTACCAGATCAGGAAAAACACCGTTTGGAATTGAAAGCAGAATGGACAGAGTCCTCCTTGGATGCTCCAAGGAAGGAACCGAAACAGGACCTGAGCCAAGTCAAGCAAAGCTGGTAAAGCAGTCCAAGAGGGGGGAAGAGCCCAGGAGCCTGCAGAAAGAGGGTAAGTGAGAAATCAAGCAAGCTAGCAAGCTAACAAAACCAAAACTATCAAGCTAACAAAAAAACCCAAACAAACAACAACAAAAACAAAAACAAAACAAAAAAACAAACCACAAAACACCATCCAGATCCCTCTGCTTTATACCGAATATGACGTCTATGGATGGAATACCTCACTGGTCAGTTTGGGGTCACCTGCCCTGTCCACTTCTCCAAGAAGGTGCGGCCTTTCACTTTCCTATACCCCCAATGTGGTGCACAAGATCCAGCAGTGGACTTGGTCTGCACACCACTCCTTGGTAGTAACTCTAAACATGGGGTGTCATCACTGCTGGAAGCAGACACTGTCTGTGAAAACAGGCTGCTAACTTCAGAAAGTGCAGTTAGTTAGAAGAACTGAACTGAAATGTAAAGTCACTGACAGAATTAGTTCTATTCTCACTCAAACCAGTACAGGGTGTTAAGCAGCAGCGCTGGACAGCCCTACTCCCTGATGCTGCCAGGAAGGCAAACTGACAATCACCTTCTGCTTTTCTAAGAGTGTATACACTCACAAACAAAAAGACACATTATGCATTTCACAATGTGTCTTACATCACAACAGCAGATTTAGACTGTGGTTTCTCTCACTCACATGCTGATTTATATGAATAGGAGTCCCTTTCTCATAAATAGAAAGGATGTGCAGGAAGATATTTCCTCATAAGAGAAAATCCATCTCTTCATTGTGATAAAACCAGGCTTAGAATATTTTTAATCACCTAGACAAGTGACATATTTCATCCTTGATCTTTACAGACAGAATGAAAACAGTAATTAAAAGGCATTAATATCAAACTATGATTATAATTCCCTTGAGTGACTGTGATTAATATGAAGGTGTCTGGTGGCTATTTGAATATAACCTTTGTTGTTATATTTTTAGTTTATTAAGAATTGCAAAGAATTTTATTTACTGAAAGAAATATAAATAAACAAACATAGCATATCAGTGCATTATACAAATATATATTAATTAAGCTATGGTAGAGTTATAAATTGTAAAATACCTTCTTGCATTTAAGAGAGGGCTGAAATATTTAGAATGAACATTTAACTATTATCTCAATCTTTTCTTTTTTATTTTGTTTCACATTGGTGTAATTATGAATTGTTGTATCATGTTAAGACATATCTGAATCTATTCTGTCATAGAAAAGCATTTAACTAACATCATGAAAGTTTTCTGAATGTCATTAAAAGGAGATAGCAATTGATTCACTTATGCGTAAGTTTAAAGCTATTGATACCTGCTTCTGTTATCTCCCAAACAGAGATTTGTAAACTGGTCTTCCAGCTTACTGCAGAAAGTCTCAAATGAATTCAAAATACAGACTCTTAAACAGATTAATTAACCTCTCCACCCCATACTTTACAGGCACTACTGTAAAGCATCCTATTGATTTTAAGATTTTTGTTTTGCATTCTAAATCCCTTTACGAGCTTTTTACACAGTATCTGGGAGAATTGCAAACACCATTCCCTCCCTGCTGTTTGAATACTGACCCAGTAATGGCTCCTTTGATCTTTCTAAACCTTCTCTTAGCTGTATATTATTCCCTCTCACTCAAGACTTTATTCCCTACTATACATCAATGTCTCTTGCTAACCTTAAAATCAAGTCTAAAATCTGATAATTTACATGTGGACTGATGTTATTATTCAGCTCCACTAACCAATTATTACAATAGTATAATAACATACTATTTTTTTTTCCTGTGTCAGAAAGAGTTTTGACATGATTACTATTTCTTTTGAGTTATTTGCTTCATGTTTTGTTTGTTGTTGTTAATCTGGTTTTGGTTGGGTTTTTTGCAAGATTTTCCACTAGACAGAAGCATTTTATGAAAGATTTACCATTTCTTAGATACAGTGATATGATGGACAAGAGAAGAAAATAACTGTGAAGTAAGAGTGAATTTTTAGATATTTCCTTGACAGCTATTCCCTTAAACAAGGACATGTAATTAGAGAGGACATGTTACAAATAATTTGGTAGGCTAAGGAGTCACAATGTTCAAACTTCTCATTTTTTGGTGGGGAAAGAACTAGAGAAAATAATAGTAAAAAATAAAAGTAAATCCCCCTGTCTGTGCTATTCAGTCACTAATTACATAAATCATAATTCAAAAGGGACTAAATTTTTACCTTTAAGATCTAATTGAAAGTATCATACAATCACAATCACCCCTGTGAGGGTGTCACACTTTGTGTCAGTAGATCAAAATGACTACTCCAGAAAACCCCCTTTGTTTATATCTAAAAAGTATCTTCTATAACTTTCCATTACACAAAAAACCAAGCAGATGGAACTTAACTTTTGTCACTGTTAAGGTCAGTGTCTTCATTTTGTTTTCCATTTTTCCAAAGATTTGCCTTTCCAAATTCTGTTTTTTGTCTAGGACCAATTTATATTCTGGTACAGACTCAACAAAGAAAGGGCAAAGAAGATTGTGGAAAAAGATTATTAGACTTCTGAGCTAGTAACCTATCAACTTTTCCTGATCCACTATTGTAAAACTATCAAAGCATGTTCCCCTAAGAGAAGAACAGTGTTTTCACATTTGGTTGTTGGTTTAGGTTAATTTATTAGTTTTTATTTGGTTTGTTGATTGGTTCTGTTTGGCTCAGGTCTGTGATATCTTTATTTTGTTTGTTGGAATTGTTTGTTTGGTTTTTAATAATTTTCAAATCTAAATTTCAGATTAAGGATTTGAAGAAACTTTAGCAATGCTTGCCATGTGAGCTTCACTGGGAAAATGATCTCAATAAATTAAAGAAACTAATTTTTCCTTCAGAGACAGAACTGTAGACAGTAATATGCTTCATTGCTCTTCATAAGGTCCTTTCAAAGAGGATGAAGAATCTAAAGGTCATGTCATTGAGATAACGCAGTCCAGGGTAACTAGTGTCATCTGTACAAAACAGTAATCTAGCTTTTAAATAAGGTAAGGAAGATTTTTTCACTTTACAAATCTGATGTGCACATTAGAATAAACCAACCATCCACCCATAATTTTTTCAATGTTAATTATAGCATATTAAATGTATAGGATTTACCATGCCAGCTTTATAACAATATATAGGTACAGCTATATGAACTATCTAACAATAGAGGAGTAACTGTTTTAATGGGTAACAAGCTCCTACATTTGCAATAAAGAAAATGTAGAGAAGTACCTTTATGGTCAGAAAACCATACACACTATGTATTCATCTCTTCTCACCATGGAGAGAAATGTTAAATACTAATTTCCACTTAAAACCATTTTTCTTTTTTTTCTTTTTTTTTTTCTTTTTTTTTTTTCTTTCTTTTTTTTTTTTTTTTAGGTAAGAAACATACTCAGAAGATAGTGTAAGCAGCATTCTTTATAGTGTTTGTGCAATACAGAGATGTTTGGAATAGTTGTCCGTTCAGTATATATGTGAGTTTCAGTTCTCTCCCATCCTATGGTGTTCTGAACTTATGTCCTTTAGGGTATTGTAGAAGCTGGACAGTACTGTAAAAATGGGAAAGCAAGAGTAGCTGTAAAAAGGATAAAGGAAAAAGAAACTGACACTCCATGGCAAAGGAGTGTTTGGTAGAAAACATATACCTGTTCATGTATAGATTACTGAATTTACACACCCATGATATTTTCATACTATCAGAGAAAACTTCCAGGACTTCATCTAGATTCCTGTACTGTAGTACATCATGTAATTTAAAGCAACCTGGGCTATCAGGACATCAATACAGGTCAGGAAGACATGACAGGGGACTCATGAGGATCACGTAACCTCCTGGAACAACTGCTCTTGGAGGTCTAAATTTACACTGTCTATAACAGAAATTTAGACACCTTATTTACATGAAGACACTAATATGCAATAAACACTGGCACATAGTAGATGTCTACATTTATACACCCAAGGTACTGATGTCTATTGACATTTGAGGTACCTAAAATGTCCAAGAGGACCCTAAATATAACTCCCAAAAGACTCAGAACTCCTATACATTGTCATATCTGCCAGCCCAACTAGGATATTTAGGATACTCCAGAGACAGTGGGCAGCTGAATGTCACTTCTTCATGTCAAGGTGAATACTACCCTCAATAAGTTTAATTACTTTGAGGGTGAAACAGTGCTGGAAACTAAGTAGTGTGAATTGCTCTTGGAAACTCAGGAGGAGGTTTAGGCACCTTATTCTGCTAAAAGAAGATGGAACAAGAGGATCAATGCTGATCCTCTCTGTCTTATTACTTTCAATCTTATTCTGAATTTCAGTAAGCTATTTGGGTCAGTCTTCTGCAGCAGTGAATTTCACAAGTTAACTATTTTGCTCAAAATAGTGTTTTCTCTCTTGCAGAAGTAAGATAGTGTTGTAGCTGGAACACAAGACTTGAAATGGAAGGAGGGTTCTATTTCAGGAGCCTCTCAGACAGGTCATTTATTCAATTTCTGTATGAGTCTTTCTAGCAGAAATATAAGCATACCAATGCTTCTTTCACAGAGTCACTTAATGCTTTTTCTGTAAAAAAGACTTAATGCATGGGCTTATCTTAAATCACAACTGGGAAATACATGTGCTTAAAGTTAAAAGAGTTACTCATCATAGAAAGACCCTCAGTTCACCTTTCTTAAAAATTTTATTTTATGTACTCTAAAGGATGTTATGAGTATAATTTACATTTCATATCATTATTTTAACATAAATTCAAATAGCATTTAAGAGAAAAATAATATTGTATCCATTTTCACTTCAATTTGAAAATTGTGTTTTGCAGTACAGTACTTGTGAAATAGAAACACTACCATCTTCCTTCTGTGCAGTGATCCCTAACTTTGACTGTTATCCCGTAACTTAATGTCATGAAGGTCTGCAAATTCTCGAGCATAAGCTACAATGTGTTAAGTTAGCATGAGAAACACTTAGGCTAAAAAAAAAAAAAAAAAAAAAACAAAAAAACACCCTCACTATTCATGGCTGTATAAAGTGGCATGAAAAGAGATAAACAAAAAAGGGTGAACATATTTTAAAATATATATATTTCTAATTCTTTCCTAGAATAGAAAAATACTTTTAATTAATGCACCATATAATGTCCCAACATGTTTTGTTTACTTTACATTTTCCTTAGGCTGGATGTGGTCAGGTTACTTAAATATGTATCCAGTGACGTATAACATTTTGTGTATGTAATATTATCTAAGTAGTAAAGAAAATTTTATTTATGGAGTAACAAACTTATACTTTCAATCAAATAGAAAAGCAGTAATGACGTACAACAATTTGTGCAGAAGTAGATAAAGAAGCAGAGCCATGTATGCATAGAGCTAAGGTTACAAAATTTGTTAAAAAAAAAAAAAAGGCAAAAATACTTGTAAAGTAGCTTCAGTAATAAACCCCATATTTTAGTTAT
>JANHGN010016543.1:34223-53635 GCA_024605025.1 Megaceryle maxima
TAGAGCAGTATCTGTGAGGTTAAAGCATATTATTTTTATTTATCTTGACAGACTTAGAACTCAATATAATAAATGGGACACTTTGAAGTATGAGTTAGTACATGTAGATGTTCACTTGGTAGTATCTTACTCTCATAAATTATACAATAATTTTGGGGGAATGAAATATTCATTTATGATAATGATGATGAAATACATTACTATAGCCAAAAATTACTCCCCCTCAAGAGATAAATTATGAACTTTTATGGAACTCTGATGCTGATATGTTAAAGAACTGATACTTTCCAGAATTTTAATATAATATACTTAGCAACTAATCTTTTAAGGCCCTAAGGCTGTATATGAGCATGTTCATTTACCCACCCTGAACTCTGATGACTTCTCTGGGGCTCTACCTAGGCAGCACACATCATAGTATTAGATTATTTTGCTTTTTTTCCTCAAATACAGTTATCAGTGTTATAGTAAAAATACATATTATATTCTAAACAACATAGATTAAATTTTAGACTTAAATATGAAATAATAGGTAGAAGGAAACTAAGACCTTATAGATGGAACATTGTGCATGTTCACTTGGGATCTACTTCAAATCATTATAGGAATTTGGCAGTAATGTATTTAAATGCTATTGCAATATAAATGAAATTAGTAATGAAATAGATAGATTTTCATTTTGAGTAGATATTCCTTAAGAACTGCACTGGATTTTTGTTTATCTAATTGCTACAATGTGCAATTATGAAAAGAAAGTGACACACCTTTTATAGATAGATATATGTTAATAATTTACATTAAACATGATAAAGTATGATTGGGAAGGCAGGGGCAAACAATAGCGAAAGGAATCAATTTCCCTTAGTACTTACTAATTAAACAGAAAATTTGCTATTTGTGCAGCAACCATATTCAACAGCTAGTATTGAGACTACAGTTACAATAAAAATTTCATATTATTGGCTGAAATAGATAAGGGTTAGTAGAAAAATCCTTGTATTTTCATATTCTGGAGCATAAATGCTACTTTCATGCATAAAAACTAGGATGAAGCTAAATACTGTTTCAGGCTAATTATCAAATTCTATTATAAATAGAAAGTCAGTGAGTAATATTTGTAGTGTAGAAACTAGAATCTGAAAAATCTTTAACTGAGCTTTTATCTACACAGGTTACAGTTTTCTGTAAATATAAGTCATTAGTAGTGTAATATCTCATACAAGGTCTGTAAGTTTCATTATTTGCTATACTCTGTTAAATAAAATGTTGCAAAACTTGTTCAAACATGCATTCACATGACAGACTACTGTAATGTTCCACAGCAACATATATGCATCCTGCACAGTGATCTTTTGAATAACACTAATTCATCACAGAGAATAGAATCTGTAACTTTCTGCTTCAGAAATTATAGATCACTAATATTTGAGTTAAAAGAGAACACCCTCAATTTCTAGTGTTCACTGGCTTAGAAGACTGCTCTAACACATCATCATAGAAAACACTAAAAAGTTTTTTCTTTGTCAATAACACATTAAAACCTCAGAAGGAAAGTCATTTGAACTTTGATTATTTATTGGCTATGAAAACTCTGTACTAATAAATGTGTAAATCTGTATGATGGATAAGAAGGATGAAAAGTAAACTATTAAAACATGTTTGGATGCACATGATAACCTCCTCTATTTATCTTGATCTTCATAAGACCTGAGATCTCCAGTAGAAGTTGAAGCTCTCCTAGAAGTTGGGAAAAGCCAACATGGATTCACCAGGGGCAAATCGTGCTTGACAAACCTGATTGCCTTCTGTGACAAAGTAACCTGACTGGCTGATACAGGGCAAGAAGGGGACATTGTCTACCTGGACTACTCCAAGGCTTTTTACACGGTACCCCAAAGCCTCCTCCTATTTAAACCTGACAGGCTGATACAGGGCAAGAAGGGGACATTGTCTACCTGGACTACTCCAAGGCTTTTTACACGGTACCCCAAAGCCTCCTCCTATTTACAACCTGACAGGTCATACTGGTTAACTGACAGGTTACAATCTAGACAAGTGGTCCGTATGGTGGGTGGGGAACTGGCTGACAGGCCATACTCAGAGGGTGGTAGTAAGTAGTTCTTTCTCAAACTGGCAACCAGTCATAAGCAGTGTCCCCCAGGCATCAATATTGGTCCCAATGCTGTTTAACATCTTCATAAGTGATCTGGATGTTGGGACCAAGAGCACCCTGATGAAGTTAGCAGATGACAACAAAAAGAGTTGGAAAGTTGACACTCCAGAAGGGAGAGCCACCCACCAGGAAGACCTGGACGGTCTGGAGGAATGGTCTAGAAGGAACCTTATGAAATTCAATGTAGACAAGTATAAGGTCATGAACCTGGGAATATATAACCCAGGAATGTATCTCAGCCTGGAAAGCAGCCCTGTGGAAAGGGACCTGGGGGTCTTGGTGGACAACAAGCTCAACAGGAGTGAACAGTCTGCTGCAGTGGCAAAGAAAGCCAACTGGATACTGGGATGCATTAACAAGGTCAGCAACAGCAGAGATAAAGTCATTATCCCACTCTACTCAGCACTAATCAGACTACGTCTTGAGTACCGAGTTCAGTTTTGATCCCCACTAGACCAAAAGATGCGGACAGGATAGAAAGGGTCCAGAAAAGGCCCATGAGGATGATCAGAGGACCAGAAGACCTGCCATATGAAGAAAGGCTGACAAAACTGGGCTTGTTCAGCCTTGAGAAGAGAAGGCTTAGGGAAGAGTTTATTACCATGTACCAGTATATAAAAGGTGGCTACCAAGAAAATGGAGACTCCCTTTTTACAAGGAGTCACATGGAAAAGACAAGGGGTAATGTGTACAAGTTACTCCTGGGGAGATTCCAATTGGACTCCAGAAGAAAAATTTTCACCATGAGAACAATGAGAGCTTGGAATAATCTACCAAGGGAAGTGGTGGATTACCTTACATTGGGTTTTAAAAGTCATCTTGTCAGGGTGGTCCATCTCATTTAAACAATATATATATTTTAATGAATATTATTTTTAATTTTTTTTTTTTTACCTTGAAAGGTGGACTAGATGATCCTTGCAGTCCCTTCTAACCTTGGATTCTATGATAGATTCTATGATTCTAAGTTCCACTGTGTTATTAACTGTGTATGTGAGTTACCTTATCCAGTTAGTATTTCCAGTCTCATATATTCATATAAAGTTACAGTCACTAATATGTAACATTTCCTCTTAATATCAAGGTTGCTAACTTCCACTTCTATCTAGCAAATACTTATGCATACTCTTGTATGAATACTATGCATACTTTTTCCTATTGATTTAATAAAGAATGAACATGAATGAAGTTATCCGTAATGATGATGACTATTCCTTTCCATCTTTTATTAGGGATTCCCTTAAGTTAATTTCCATCAGAAAGTTTTTCTTTAGAGCACTAAAATAAAAGTTGCTAAATACCATCCCAAAAATGGTTTAAAACTACTGGTACTCTTCATGCAATATAAAAAAGGTACTACCTGAAGATGAAGGTAATGTGTAAGCTAGGATAGCCTATCTAATCATATTTTAAGACAGAACACCTCCTTGATGTCACCATGAAGATAAAATAACACAATAGCTTTACCTTGATCTACTAAACATTCCATTTGCTTTTGAAAATTTATGGAAGCACCTTTTTTCTTCCCCCTTTTTTAATTTTTCTCCCCTGCCACTTGTTTTAGGCAACTTCATCCTAAACAGTGGTGTTTCTCTGTTGTAGTAGAATAAGAACGTTTTAAGTGAAAAATACTGATCCACATGATCACTTTTATTTCCATGTTTACAGCTGATCTCCACATACATAATTTTCCCATTTTCTTATAGAGGTCTCATTAGTTCCACAACACCATTATCATTCATGTTCTAGACTGGCAGAGACAGAATTGTGTGTCCATGTGTGTCTATACATGGTTTTTTCCCCTCTTGGTGAATATGAAATTTATTAAGGGACAAATTCAGAGGAGACTGAATTGCTCAATATCCATCTGCCCAGTCTGGTTTAATCTCAAATATGAGAACACAGAGGAATAAATCAGGTTTATCTGTAGAACTTTTCTTTCAAGTTATTTTTTTGAAATCCAAGTTAAAAGATGCTGGAGCTACACCTGTCTTCTCCTGAAGTAGAAGGCATGTCTGTACACAGTCCTGCTACTTAGTGTGACTGCTCTGGTAAGCCAAGAGAATTTTACTGCTTATCAAGTTCTATTTTCCCATCTTGCTTCCTAACACCAAGACACTTGTTTCTCATGCAACTCCTGTAATAGTATTTTTTTCTACAGATCAATGTGGAAGGAATGTGAAGTGGAATTCGGTCAGAGATCGTGAGAAGTGTGAATGAATAAATGGGAAATGTTCCTTTATTTTGTATTTTTAAATCCTTCATTAGACTAAAGGGTCAGTTTGCAAAACCCATTTATTCTCCCATTTATTTCTATCCTTTGCTCAATAGTTTACTGTACATTCTTCTGTACCCAGCTATTTGTATTACTACTGTTCATTTAAATGTTAAAAAGACAGGTTCATTTCAGCTGTGGAAGCTGTTCAAAAACCTTAAATTACCTGACTTAATGGAAAGAAATTCAGAGTTGAGAATGAAACTCATCAGGCTATGCATGCATGACTCCACTTTGAGTATTAAAATGGTCTCAAAACAATGACCATTCTTTGTTGCAATATTGAAGTTTAACTGGATGAGATGTGGGGGAAATTCTGATCCCATTAAAATCAGTAGGATTTCATTCTTAGCTGGATTTTAATATAATTATACTTGCTTTCATTTGTCATAAAACTTGCCTGGCTTTTTCTTCAATCCCTTCATATGGCTATATCCATTTCATGAGTTATGTCAGAGCAATGAATTTAAAAGAATTAAAGAAATACAGAGAAAGGCCCTATTCTTGCTCATTTCAGTATTCTTCAAAGTGACATGGCTACATATCTCAGGAGGGATTTCTAGGATATTCTTGGACACGAGTTAGCATTGTACATTGCTAATAGAATGGGAAATAAAGAAGACTCTTGATTACCAAGGTACCTACAAGCTTTTATTCACAGTACTGAAACAGCTGGTTTTGCCATATGGAAACACATAAACAACCATAAAACCTCCAAATCCCACGGTTTTAAACTGACACATCGCCTCTTGTGAACTTTTGACCAGTGACAATATGCTTCTTAGGTAGTCCTATAGAAATTGCCTTCCAATACCTGAAGGAAACCTCTAGGAAGGCTGGAGAGGGACTCTTCACAAGAATGTCCAGCAATAGGACAAGGGAAAATAGTTCTAAACTGAGGAAAAATAGGTTTAGATTGGATCTTAGGAAAAAGTTCTTCAGTACGAGGGTGGTTAGACTCTGGAATAGATTGCCCAGAGGGGTTGTGGATGCCCCCTCCCTGGAGGTGTTCAAGGCCAGGTTGGATAGGGCCTTGAGCAATCTAGTCTAACTGAGAGGTGTGGTGAGGAGGTTGGATTAGATGATCTCTAAGACCCCTTTCCAGCCTAAGCCATCCTATGATTCTGTGATGATGGAATATATCTATTTGTGATTCAGAGGGCTTAAGGCATGCAAAATTTATCACATCCTTTTGAAAGATGAACCAGTAGTTACCTGCCTTTAAAATTAAAAATACTTTATTGTGTTGATAAATTAACTTTAACTGTGTCAGTACCACACATAGCTACACAGGTTATAACATGGGAAAGATTTTGCTTATTCACTTATTCATAACCTGTTGATCTTAGAGCAGATAGAAAAATCTGGCCTTTTGGTTTCATTACTCATGCTTTAGAAGACACTAGTTTCTGCACCAGATTTCTTAGCATATCCAAATGAATGACAGATCTTTCTAGGTATTTACTGTGCATGAACTCTAATACATAATGTTAATAAATTGTAAGTATTAATTTAGTCATCTTTTAAAAATCAGAGGTACGGGAAGAAAGGCTGAACGTAAGAGGCTGTCAAAGATTTCTCTTTTTCTGTGGTCATTCCCATAGCTCTAATCTATTTTCAGTAAAACCAAAAATTGAATAGAAAACATTTAACCAACTGGAGTTTATCCTGCAGTAATAATCAATATGTAAACAATTTTCTTCAAATAATATCATTTTACTGATTTGAAGAAAAAAAATAATAGTTGCATAAAAGGTGAAAAAGAACTCAAACACTAAGGGACTAGAGAATTCTGAGCAGTCATAATATATTAAAAAAACAGAGTTAACAAACTCTGAAATTACTCTGACACCTTTGGAATTAGATACGGTTGGAGAAAGACTCTTCCAATATTAGCCAGTGTGTAGTGGTAGGAGACTGTTAATGATCTTACTTTGCTCCTCTGGAACTTAAAATTTAAAACCAATTCATGCAAGAGGTGTAGCTACATCCTTCACAAATTCTAATGTCTAGGTCCATATTGGGTTCTTGAAACAGGCAGTACAAACAAACAAACAAAAAGATAATTTATAGTGCAAAAATTCTGAAATAAATTATCTAAAATCCAAATGTTTCAGTTTTATTAGCTCTAGGGAATGCAAGGAAAAGATGAGGGAGCTAAATTTGTTCATTCTTAAGAATAGAAGACTAGGAGAATTCTCATTGTTGTTTTTAACCATTCAATGTGAGAGTTTAGAAAAGAAGACCCAGATCCTTTACAGAGATTAGTAGTGATAGGGCAGAAGGCAGCAGACACAAGATGCAACAAGGGTAATTATGATTAGTTATTAAGGATTTCTACCCCCTCACCAGCAAGGGTAGTCCTACATGGAAATGGATTGTGATCTCCATCCTTGGAGACATTCACTGAACAAAGCACTGAGTAACCTAATCTAAGTTGCTCCTGCTTTGAACAGGGATCTGGAATAGACATCCAGGGATGCCCTCCAACCTGTGTCATGCTAGCCAGGTCTGATAGATTAAATGACTGTTTCTAACCACAGTGCATTAGGTGTGCTCCTAGAATGCATTTTCATGCTCAGTTCTGCCCAAAAGCAATGCTGTTCATGCATGCTAGCCTGCTCCATTGTGTGAACCAAACCAGAAAAATAACAGAAAGAACTGGGATAAGCATTTCAGCAAGATACACCTGACATAGATCAAAACACTGGTGTTGCTGGATGATCCTTGAGAAGGAAGCTGAACAGATCCAAAAATATCACGTCACCAGATCACAGGCTGTGTCACTTAGATATTTTAAATGTGTTATATGTTAATCAGGGTATAATTAATATTCGTTTATCTTGGACATATATAAACATACTAGAATAGTATAACTAACAGGAGTGCATAGGCATTTAGTAATACTTGTGGTGGCAGTGTCAGATACAACATAGAAGTATTTGGCAGAAGCATGTGAGCAACTTAATTTATAGAGGGGCTAAGAAAGACATGTGTGGTCAAAAGAAAGAGGCTACCAGCTCTTAAAATGTTCCCTCCCAAATGCTAAGACATTGGAGACAAGGAACAAGTACAAGGGACTGAGAATGAGCAGATATCCTTCCAAATACATTAGGATATTGACTGACAATTACAAACAGGGTAAGCAATATCAAAAGCAGAGGAGTGCTCCCTTTATTTTTTTTGGCACACTTGGGAGGGACAATAGCATAAAAACAACAGGCATAAGGAAGGAAAAGCAGAGAAGAAGACAGGGCCACTTCAGTTCTGGATTTACTCATCAATGTTCTCAAGTCTGATCACCCTGACCTTGGTGACCAAGGACCACCAAGGACTGCAGTCATCAGCACCAACCATGCATCATCATCTCTGTGGCTTTTTGTACTCACAGGTGATTTGAGATGTTAAATTTCATCTGCATAGTAATAATTATTAATGACATATAAAAATTAATTATTTGCATGAATGTTGTTGTTAATGAATTTAGTAAAGTTCTGTTTTAAAATTCTTCTTAAGATTCTTATCACAATGATCCTTAATTTATATAACACACAGACACAGATTCAGTTAAAACAATCAGTAGAATAGAACAGTACTTTCTAATTATATTTCCTAGAGTTTTTAATTTCTTAGGAAAGATACAGTTACAGTGAGCTACAGCATCAACTTTTACTACCTGGTATTTGAGAGAAGCCAGGAAGGAGATTTATGATCTTTCAGCCTTCCTACCTAATTAATGTTACTTGTGCCCAAACCCATAATATACCCCTAGCTTGTACATGCGTACAGTGGAACACATAAATACAACTACCTTTAATAATACAAAAAAATACCTATTTAAATTTCATCCCAGAGTGTGAACTTTTGTTAAAGCTCAGAAGTTCCCTACCTTTCACAGTTGTTAGATTCTCTTGATATACCACTGATTGTAGTCTAATAGGCTTCACAGGTTGATTCCTGCAATAGTTTTATCCCTATAAAGTTTTTAATACATTTTTAGTCTAGTTCACACATCAGAACATAAAGTCTCCCAGAAGCTGCAGATAAAACATGGGCATGCTTTGCAATCTTTATACAACTGTACAGTTCTGTTCAGATTAAAAAAAAAAAAAAAGGAAAGAAAGAAGATACATCTTTTGCAGACAGCTAAATAACCTAAACATTTACCTAATTGATTCAGATTCTCAGATATAAAACTAGGTGTACCCTTCAGTGAAACTAGAAAGCTTAATCTTTAAATTAGTGTTAGCAGTGTATAGACTCTGACTTAATCATTAACTGTTTAGTTTTCCATGGAGACAAGCATTTTTAAGAAAAAGAAAAAAGAACAAGAAAAAAAAAAAAGAACAAAACTAAGCAAAAAAATTACCTAAAATTAAATATTTTTAGAGATCATGGATCATATACAATGACCTTCAAAACTGAAAGATTATTTATGCTTTCAGATATTTTCAGTAAAGCTTTGGAAGTGATCTGTACCTTTAGATATAATCACAGTAAGTCATTGAACATGCTCTAATAAACTTCTGCAACTAAACATGTTTTCTTGTGCCTCAGCACCATATATAATCAGAGCTTCCATCAATGTAATAGAGGTCAGTCACCATTTACAGAAAGAAAACAAGATAACAGTGGGGGGCAAACAGTACCTTTTATTTCACAGTTCACTTTTAACATCATATGGTATTTTTGTTCTAGCTGTCCTAGCATTTTTTTTTTCTAGAACATCTGTCTGGGGCTAGGGGGGTGGAGTGGTGGGATATCTTGCAGACTGTTCAAAAACTGAATAAACAGCTTTATATGTTTATATGTGTGAAAGAAACAGAAAAACGGGAAATACGGAAAAACTAGTGTAACAGGAACATAGTACTTCACCTCCTTCTCATTCTTTAATTTATTGAGCATTCATATCATATTTCAAACACCTGCCAACTATTTTTTTTAATATTATTGCATAACCCAATCTGAATCTTAAAATAAAATTGTATTTTAACAAGAATCTTTAAACTGTTTATTAAGAAAGCTATTTGGTGGGTTTAATTACCTATAATGATGCAAAATATTAAAATATTAAAGAAATATATTTTAATACAGCTTGATAAGTTCTTATAGAAGACTTGTTCCTTGTAATCTCACAGTGCTATAAAAATTAGGTTTATATAAAAACAATCAATTACAAACATTTGGGTTCATATTTTTAGGTGCATATTCATGGTGCACAAAAACAATATAACATGTAAAGTTAATTTATGTCTCCATTTTGAAATACATTTAAAAACATGGAAATAGTAACCTGGGTGACATCAAATACCCATCTAGGCCAGTACTCAGTAGAAGAGTTCAAGTACTTGGTAAAAGAATGCAAGAACATCAGAAAAGTGTAAAAGAGCAGGGCAAATATTGGTTGGTTTTTTTTCCCAGAACACATTTCCAGACTCCAAAAGCTCAGTATATTTTTATTCAACAGCTGTTGTCTTTTTTTCATGATTTTGCCCAATTCCTTTCTGAATGCAGATAACATTTTAGTATCTACAACACTGAGCTGTTCAGTTTAGCTACACACTGCACATGGAAGTACTCATTTCTGTGTCTTAAACTTGCCACCTGCCATATTAATATATCTACTACTTGTTTTAAAGGAAGTGAGCAATTACTCTCTATTCACCTCCTCCACGACATTCATAACTTTCTAGATAGCCCTCATAGTCTTCTGTTTGCCCAGGCTGAAAACTCTTTGTTTACTTAATTATTCCTTCTGCAGAAGCTATTGCATATATACGATAACTTTTGTTAACTATTTTGTTAACCTTTTTGTACTTCTGATGAATCCTTTTTGAGGTGAAAGATCAGACCTGAACACATAATCCGAAACATTGCAGAGAGTTTTTGAGGCTTTGCATCTTTGTGTATGTGCACATTGTATATATATATATGGTTTATATATACATATTTATATAGGCTATCTGATTAAAAAGCTTATTAAATTAACTGGAAAGACATTATGAGGATCAAATGAGGAATGCTTGCCAGAGAAACCAAGAAATCTAATCTGTGAAGAACAGAGTACTCTGACTCTGCTACTCCTAAGAAAATCAATAAGAGTGATTAGGCCATTGTCCCCAGAGTTAGTCACCAAAAAGAATCATGGGAATATGTGCTTAGCCTCACTACTGACTGCATCTGGGCACATGGAGCCAAATCAACCTTGTATCTACAAGGCTGTGACAGGATTCCCTGCTATAGGACTGTGTGCTCCAGTAGCTGGCCAAATTTAGCTACCCCAATGCTATATACACAAGTATTTAAGTAGGTTGATATACAGAGACTTCCCTCTAGTTCTTAATACATGTGGTTTGGGTAGGAATCAGTGTTTATGTGGATGCATGTGATGCTGTGTCATAGTATAATATCCAAACTCTTTAAAGGATTCTGAGCAGAGAAAATAGTTATTAAAACAAACAAATAATATTAAATAATTATAAATTATGTAACCTGAAAGCACCTGAAAAATTTAAAAAAAAAAAAAAAAGAAAAAGATAACTTGAATTTTCATTGCATAAAATAGCTTCTATACAAGACAGATGGTTTCTATTGCTTTTCAAAACTGAAGGAGATTCTTTATGACCATTCTGTTCTACCAAACATTTCATACACCCCACAATGGACCAACACTGGTTACTATGGGATAATGGCCCAGCTTGCCATGTAACAAGGATTCAGGCTAATTTAGTGCACTTCAGGAGAAAGAGATTAAGATTCTTGCGACCATGAGAATCTTATGCTATCTCTAGAGATGGAGACCTGCTGATCTGGCACACCCACCAAAAAGCTGAAGAAAGGGGCCTTGTGACAAGAAGACAGACCTGTTTGGGCTAAAATGACAAAAGCAAGCAGCTATGCACAGATTTTGTAGGCCATAGTGTCCAAGTCAAGACCTTTGCCTAATTGACAGCAAAACTAATATTGAAGTGCATGCTCCTATATATGGTAGTGACCCTAACAGAGCACATGCTAAACATATATGACTATGTTACTCAGCTCTTCACCCAAATCATGAGAGATGTCACATAGAAAGCAGAGACAGATGGGATCAGGATATAAAAAATCACAAAGGGAATAACTCTCTGGGTAGGAAGAAAACTGAAGATCTATCAGATGGCCAATGGGCTGTACTCCTCTTCCTCCACCCAAGACAGGGACACATTCTTGGTAAGAATTTCACCTTTACAGTACAGTATAACTTTTCCTAGGATTACTATTCTATATTAGTGTGATTACAAAGTCTTGCATCTCCAACTTTGTCAGATGTTATTCAGGAATTCAAGCTCACTCTTGCTTCTGGTGCATTTATAAATGTCAAATCCAAATATTTTTTATCTGTCACTTTAATAAATTGAACCTATATATTTTTTAACTCTTAAACTGTCTCAGTGGAAGTCCTTAGCAGAGCTCTGAAACAGACAAATGTTGGCTTTGCAAAACTGCTTCAGTGCAAGTCCTTGTGGCTCTGGTAGGCAAACATCAAACTCTTACCAAAGAGTAAGAAGTAGGAATGGTTAGGAATCAGTATCACTCTAGAAGAGGAATCAGAACAGGAGAATTTTCCTATCTTTTTGCCTTATGGTCCTAACCTATTGCCTTTTCTACTTTCTCCTTCTGGCTCTAGGTAGTGGAGTCCTGGAGAAACAGGGACATAACTTCAGCTGGAAAGTATTTCTTTCCAATATTTCCTGAGGCTTGGTAGATATTGTGTTCTACAAGTATTCACTTTTCTGACTGAGGGTCAAATACTTTAATCAGGAACTTATTATGCAAAAAGAAGATTGTCCACCTCTAGTTTTAATGACTTTCAGTGCAATCATATTTGCATTCATCATGCTTAGAGTAAGACTAGTGATTCAGGCTATGCTGGAGATGTAATCAATGGCTAAGAAAATCTGTGACTAAATTTAGATTGTAATGGAGTGTGAAAGTGAGATAGGCTTCTCATGAACAATAACAAAAAAAAAAAAAAAAAGAAAAAGATGCAATCATATGCATCTTTAATGGTCTTCAAGAAAATTCACTTACTAAAGTAATGGCCTCATGATTTTTGAATGCCCTCATTGTCTGACAGGAATTCTGAATTCTTGCTTGAGGTCTTGGGATCTCAGCTCTGCCTGTGTTCCAACCTGACAGAAAGCCAGAACACTGGGATTTGTCCCTCTTATTTAAATGTAAATGCTCAGACTAAAATGTGATAGTTTTAATACTCCTTTGATACATGAACTTTAAGCTTTATGCTAATTAAATTAACCTTTGTCATTTTAATTAAATGCTATTAAAGATTTTTAAAATCCCTGTGAACCTCAATAGAAAGGAGTAAAATTACAATATGCAATCTAAAATAATCAGTGGATTATTTGGATGATGCAAAACTATGAACTTTAAATAGTTTTTCAAAGTAAAAAGACCTGCTGATAATATGATAAAATTTTCAGTGCCTTGAAAGTTTTCTTTTAGGATTATCTAATGGCTGATTCTTCTTTACATCTGTGAAGTATTTATACTGAAAATTATATCAGGAAATTGTAGAAATATTTTAAAAAGAATAAAAATAAATCAAACACAAAATACCTTGCTTTCAAGACATTTCTTTGCTGGTTGTCTGTATGTAGTTCTATTATTTCTGTAACATCTGGAGAGAAAAAAGAGATTCTCCCCTTGGTGGAAGATTCTGAAGGATTCTTTAACAAAACAGAGTTCATACAATAAAACGTACTTAAATGCAATAATTTAAGTATTACAGATTATAAGTCTTGCACACCTCATATCATGCTTGCAAAGAACATTTCCACCTGAAGGACTGGAACTTTCTCTGAAGAATTATATTATTTTCTCCATTAAGCCAAAATCATATTTGATTTGCATTCTGCATATCCCATTGAAGATGGAAAGATTAATAGAGCTATATATGAGGAGTAGATGAGTGTTAAAATTGTCCTATTGATTAATATTCATTTTGAAAAAGGTAAGAAGGTTAAATATATACATAAATTGGTTTCAGTACACCTTTGCACAAAAGGAATGATAATTATGAACTCCTGGTGGTATTTTTTGACTAGCCTACCTTACAATGATAATGAAAATTATTCTTCTATCCAGTTTTACCTATCAAGAAGAAAAGCTGGAATGTATCAATGAATTTGGCCTCTGAGGACAGTCACATCAAATCAAATCAAATCAAATCAAGATCTAGTTTTGATCCTGGTGAACAAATTTCCAGAATTCCATTAGTTGCTCTTACAGGGAACAAAGGTCTTTAGACTTTCCTTTTCCATCTTCTCTTGAGACCAGAAACCAACCATCACATGCTTGGTTATATTTCTCGCTGCTAATATGTCATTTCTTTTCATAACACTTCTCGTTTCTGCTCATCTCTTTGATTTCTTTTTCCAAGCCTGTGTTTCTCTAAAATCAGTACCCATTATCCCTCCTTAAATTCTTTTCAGAGGTGTCTCATTTCCCACTATTTATTTCCTAATAAATGTCTTCTCTGCTTTCTAGCTTTTCATATCTATAATAACAATAAACACCTTAAAATGCATCAAAAAGAGGTGTAAAACCATCAGATCCAATTTCCTTTTTTTTCTCAGGGATGCTTTCAACACTGTGAAATATTTGTGTATATGTAGAGAAAGGCTGTGTTATGAGAAAAATTACTTACATCTTTGTTTTAGAATGTGCATTGTCCACTGTCCTGAAGATGAACAATGAATATATCGTGTCATCATGGAACCACATTACATTTACTTCACACTGATCTCTGGATGGCAAGGACAATAACCTCTGTTTCTTTTGCCCTAATAGTGAGCTTGTAATACTGTGAAATAAACAAATATTACTCTCCTTGCCTTTCCTTTTTCAATGTCTTTTGTATGTCTTAAAACAAATATCTAAAAAAAAATATTTGTCAGGAATTCTAAACAAAAAACATTGTTCAGATGGTTGAAAACTTGATCAAACATACTGTTACATGATCTAGATGAAGAGGCAGAGTGTACTTCAGCAAGTTTGCTGATGACAGAGAACTGGGAGAT
The DNA here is from genome assembly GCA_024605025.1 of Megaceryle maxima. Lineage (NCBI taxonomy): Eukaryota > Metazoa > Chordata > Aves > Coraciiformes > Cerylidae > Megaceryle > Megaceryle maxima. The sequence continues at coordinate 48,751 of JANHGN010016543.1, forward strand.
GTGGTTGATACGCCAGAGGCTGTGTTGCCATCTGAAGGGACCTCAACAGGCTGGAGAAATGGTCTGACAGACACTTCATGCTGTTCAACAAGGAGAAGTGAAAAGTGCTGTCTGGAGGGAGGAACGACCTCATTACCAACTTTGTGGGTCTTTTCTTTTGTGGCTCTTTGTGGGTTTTGTGGGTCTTTTAAAAACTATTTTACTGTTGAAATAGAAAATTACATTTATTGATGGAAGGTTTTGGTAATTATTATAGCTTTTATACACAAACATATTCATATCACAACTCGTACAATTTTCTTTATGGAGACCAAAAGCCATTTTCATCAAATGCCCAATTTACATTAAAAAATTTTTTTTCTTGTGGTTTATAATAAAAGTTTGACAGAAATTCTGAAATTAATTAATTATGATAAAGCAGGTCACCTGTGGTGTGAGGAAAACTGTAATTTTTTACAGCTTTCAATTGTAATCAGATTGAATACTGGCTTTCTCAAATCTGATGACAGATGCATATTCATCACAGACATAAAAGTAGACTCATTAACATATAACAAAATGTAAAGCACAACTTAGAAAACATAAAATTGTATTTATATTGAAACTTAAAATTTACTTTGTCTCTCTTTTCAACTAGTCTTTATGAAGATGATGAATGAGTCTATTTTAATGTATATATTTAGTTATTACTTTCCAGTTGCAGATCTGTGACATCAGAAGCAAGTTGTATTATTTTTGAGTCCTTTCGTCTGACTATCACTAAATGCAGTTTAGTTTACATCAGCTGAAACTGGAAACCTAATGACTGAAAATCAGTTAATTTTTATGAAGGGACTTAATTATACCAATAAAAACAAATGTTCCTCTTGAAAAAAACAAACAACATCAAAAAAACAACAAACATCCAACATTTAGAATTTTTGTGTATGTTCATTATTTTTATTTTTTTTTTAGTTTCAGGAATATTCAAATAGTCAAGATCAAGAGAAAAATTTTCCTTTGATTAAAACAAACAAACACTAGAAACCTAGAAAAAGTACACAAAGCATTTTTCTCTAGCATTTTCATTGAATTTTTTTTTTCCTTTATATTAGCTTAAACATAAACGTTGAAATTGCAACTTTTTTTTTTTTTTTTTCTAAGTCAGTTCTTCACTCAACTTTGAAACTAATTTTACTGGAGGCAGTGATAGGTAGCCAAGCTCCTGTCTTCCTGCTTCCCCAAAGGAGCTTCTGACAGTTGTCATAGTTACAATTTGCACCTGTGAACTTCCTCATCTCTCTGAATGAAACCTCTCAAAGAGTAGATCTTTTCCCTTACTTTCCTCACACAGAAATATTAATCTTTGTTTTAAAAACCTCAGCAATGCTGACCAATTATTTTTGGCTATACCAGTTGTAATCAACTTTTCTTTCTTTTAGCAAACTGTCAGTGTTTTTATTTCAACTGACAGTACTTACAAATATGGTAATTTCACAGAATCACAGAATGTTAGGGATTGGAAGGGACCTTAAAAGATCACCTAGTCCAATCCCCCTGCCAGAGCAGGATCACCTAGATCAGGTCAGACAGGAATGCGTCCAGGTGGGTTTTGAATGCCTCCAGAGAAGGAGACCCCACAGTCTCTCTGGGCAGCCTGTTCCAGTTTGAACCCTTTTATATTTTTTTGTAAGGAGTAAAATAAATAAATAAATAAATAAAGAGGAGGCTTTGTCACAGAAAGCTTAATCTGTCCACTGCCTCTTTCAAGATATCCCCTTATCAAGAACAGAGCAAGTCAGGCAAGATTTAGTACAGTTAATACAATCTGTTTATTCTGCTGCTCCATATTTCTTTGATCATGGGTAGGGCATCCTGGTGGGATGGTTGCTAAATAGCTCAAATCATGTAGTTCACTGTACCTTTTCCTCCCTTCCTATAGCAAAAGTCTAGCTGAATTTTAGTCTTTCTCTATAGACCTCAATTTTGTTGATATTGTCTTAGACATCCCCATGAGCTAGAACTGTCTTGTTATCTTTTGAAATTCGTTCCTCAGTGTGACTTCCTGATCCATGATGTTCTGATCCTTGTCTTCCATAACTTTTGTCTTAAAAATTATATAATTAATTTGTATTCTGAAATTATTTTACTTTCAGTGTAAGTTATATTTCAGTTATATCATCAGAAATATTCCAGTTTATGAACATTTTTAGAGTAATAAAGTTCTTGATTACCCTTTAAGTGTAATCATGTTTCTTGGGTTTGTCTTCAGTAATGTCCTTGTAGCTGTAAAAGACAGAAAGAGTATCATAGTGAAATGCAGTTCCAGGTTGTGACCAGTTGTAGATTTCTACTTGCAACATATGGACCTGGCTCACCTACCTAATCTGGGGTACCCCATCTGGCCTTTGACTGCCACTACTCAAGTGTGTCCTCTGGAGGACCTGACGCATAGCTGTCAGCCACATGAAAAAGATTTGTACATTGTAGCTTAATATCTGATTTTAGTCAGTGAATCAAGACCTGCATACTATACAAAAGGGAAAAAAATGTGTCCAGTCAATGTCATGTGACCTACAGCTGGGCATTACTTCAGCCCCTGATGTTCTATTTTGTCCAATAGTATGGACAGAAATTCTTCAAACGTTCATTGCAAGCATAAATGAGAGAAAGGTCAAAATATTAGATCCTGTTTAATCTCGGTTATATTAAATGCTGACTCTTTGTCCCTGGGTCTGCTGAGTGCAGCAATTGTTAGTCCTAGCTCCTAGTCATACTTCTGAGAGATCTGAAGACTAGTAGGTCATTAATATATGTAATCTGTTTTCTTCATTTTCTTAATTTTGAGGATCTCCAGTGAGGAAAAGCTCTGTAAACTGTAAAGTTTGTCACTTATCAAATGAAAGCTTAATCACTATGAACCTAAAAATTGTATGTCTACCTGTGTAGTTATTTACAGGGTTTGTGTTAAAGAAATTATTAATATTTTTTCAGCTTAAATATGTAATATTTGATTTCTCACATTGATAAATCTTATTAATTTCTAACTTTCTATCCTTAAATACAAAAAACATTTGTAAAGCCATGTATTACATTCAGGAAGTTGTCAAATATTTCCTTGTCAGAGTTCATCCTCCAACTGGTTTCATATTGCAGGATTCAGCTCTAAAATGAGTTGTTTTGTTAATGTGCTTCTCAGAAACTCAACTTTTTATTCATTTTACCTTATATTTCCCTTTCCCTCTCTCTTGTCTTTTCCTAGAATGTGTGTTTTCTTTCAGCAATTCAATAGTATCCTGGCACAACAGGGTGTTGGTAAGCGCACACTTTTTACCAACCAGTGTTAAGAGAGAGATCCAGCTGAGGAGTCAGTTAAAATATTTCAGAAGCAAAGTTCTGCATTCTGTGCTTCCATAAAATGTTTTGTAGGAAAAAAAAATTAATCTTCAGGGTCTGAGTCTGTGAAAGCTCTCTTTTGTTCACCTTTCAAAAATGAGGAAAATGAGGAAAAATGCTTGCTGTTATATACACCTGAACATTTCTGTTGTATTTTTCCAGCTGTCAAAAATTTCATCATACCATTTTGGCCTTCAAGAAATTCCCAAAGCTAGTTACTTGCCCAGCTGTACATTACCATTACTGTGTCCTTGCCTGATAGAGATTGCTCATGCAATGATGGAACATAATGTTCTATAACATGACATAAAGCAATAATGGCATGTAATATAATCCTTTTTATATCTTTAATAATGGTATAAAACTAAATTACAGGGCTTGATATTGCTGACTTAATTTCAGATGCTCAACTTTTACAGGAAACCTGATGTATGCCAGAACTGGTCATTGAGGATCACCAGCAGTACAACTAAAATAAAGACAATAGAGTACAATTATGTCTTATTGTTAAAACTGAATTTAAGGATTGTAAGCTTATTTGCACAGAATATTGTTATTTTTTACCTTGCAAGTTTAAATATGCTTGCATAGTCTTTGATAGATTCTCCCACAGCAAATGGAACACTGGAGAACAATTCACCCTTGAGAATCAAATCAGCCGTTGAATGACTTTTGTACATTTCCTGAATATTACAGCATTGTTTAAAAAAGCAGTTTTAGATATCACAGGATTAAAAATAACATCACAAGACTTTATATTTGTTTACCTGCCTGAACACTCCTCATTTGTTATTGTTTGTTTATTATAGAAATTTATTCAGACTCCAATAATGAAAGAAATCTATTGTGTAAACATAGTACAAATACATACTTAGGAACAGCCACTATTTAAAAGATTTTACTACAATAAAGACCAAATAACTGTTCCTGCAGTTATTAATGTTTCCTGATATTTCCCTATAAGACCCTGTTACTTGAGGTTTTTTAGTTTTTCATTGTTTCACTTGGCCTGAAATCCTGCATGCTGAACTAGTTGTTCAAAATTTGTGTTTTCTAGAAAGCTTCCTTACATGATCTAACACAGAAGAAGAAAAGGAAAATTAGATATTATAGCATTAAAAGAAAAAAAAAAAAGTACAGAAATAGTTCAAACTTTGAAATCTCTAAGCCTTAAAGTGAATACTTGGATTTTTCTCTGGAAAATATTTTGCCATCTCTTATTGCTATAAATGTTGACCATGGCCTCTTCAATAGTGAAAAACTGTCTTTCAGAGTGTTTCCAAACTTCATATTACTACTGCCAATTGGATCTGATTTCTGTAATCTCTATATAGAATAATTTCCTTTTTCTTATGTTTTGAGTAATTTTGGGGTTGTAGTTGTGAACAAAATGCTTACTAATTATTCAAATGTTAATAGTTTATGTAAGTGTGGCAGCTTAATTTCTTTCTTTTTCTTCATGAGGAAGGAGTGAACCTGGCAATAGAGAACAATCTTTAGGAAATAATAA
>JANHGN010016544.1:0-40549 GCA_024605025.1 Megaceryle maxima
TGTGGGGTTTTTTGTTTTGCTTTGTGGGTTTTTTGAGGTTTTTTGGTTTTTTTTACATAACTAATATGCACTTTTTTATGTTCAGACTCATGTTTTGGATACGTAGTCTTTGTTCCTAATAATTAGAGGAACTCTGGTCCAACTCCACTGTTGCCACTCTGCCCAACTGGTGGAAACAAACAGGTGTTTGAAAGCATCTAGAAATGTCTACTAATAAATGTAGCTGATGGTCTAAAATCTGAATACAATTCTGAATTGCTCTGATAGGCTTTTATGGGGTTTAGGGACAAGTATTTGTGGGTTTTGTGCTTTAAAGATGCTTTGGGGTTTTTTTTTTAGTGGGTTCTGCAGTCTGTATTACTCCACTTCATGAGGAAAAAATTGCCTCTTTGGATATTCCCTTAGAGACTCAGATGCCAGTGACAGTAGGGGACACTAACGAAATGCAAAATACTTTTGTTAGAAGAGTTACTGGGATGATGTGCTATATCCCTTCTACAAGTATGAGTGCATCAAGGCAGCTTTCAGGGAAAAATTATTGGGTTTTATTGCTTCTATGAACTTAATCGAACAAAACTTACCCTTTGAAAGCCATTTCCTGTTAGTGCTGGGTTATTCTGCTTTCTTTGTCTTCTCCCCCATGCCCCCTTCTCCCTCTGCTTAAAATGATCAGTGTATCTTGCTATAAGGATCAAATTGGAATCAGTTCTGTGAGATGGAAATAACTTGAGCACACAAAGTAGGAATTGAATAGCATTAGGTTGTGTGTCACTAGTTAGTACTTGTTTAAATGGAGTGACCTAACACTTGAAACGATTTTCTTGCCATAAACATGGGAACTTTGCATCTGGGAGACTGGGTGACTCACACTTTTTTTTTCCCAGTCTACTTCACATAGTCTGATTAAAGAGAAAGTTGCTCAAATTGATCCTTATAACATAATTTATCTGCTCTCTAAGTGATGGTTTTGTAGAGTTGCTTCCTCTGTATAATAAAGGATGATGGAAGGTATTTCTGCATATTTTGAAGTAGTATAGAACTTAACTGTGAGGATTTTACTCTGATCTCTCTGTGCTCTTAAATATTTTCATGCCCTTAGCTGCAGAAGCAGTAAGGTTAAGGGGCTAAAGCCATACTCCTGATGGTTTTGACCCTTGATCTCTTAGTGGCTGTAATAAACCAATTTTTTTTTTTTTTTTAGAGATCTGGTCCTGCACAATGTGCAGGAAGATCAAGGAAATTTACTCCCTTGCTTGAAGTTGTCACGTGCCTATGTTCTGTACTGCGCAACCTGACTCTCTCATCAGGTCAGATTGCCCAGTGGAGCTAGGTATTCCAGTGAAGTGAATAGCACTGAGTGTTCTGTGTCCTAAACTAAGGGTTACCAACAGAAGACACATTTTCCTATTTATTTTTTATTTATTTAGGGAAGAGTTACTACTGCCATGGGAAGTAGGATTAGGGGAAAAAAAAGGGTTGTCTTATAACTTCTGATTCTGTGCTTGGGCAAAGTCCCCTAACAATATGCAGAAATACCCTGTTGATCTAATATAACATGCTTTGGGTACAGATCAAGATGGTGTATGTTAACATTGGGGTGGGGGGTTGGAGGGTAAAAAACCAAATGTACAGACTTACTGTCTGTCTTGTTTGAACTGCTCTTTACCACTGTAACCTGTGCGTTCCGTGCCTTGGACTGTAGGATGATGAAAACAATAACACGTCTTCATAAGTCCATGGTGTTGCTAGAATACTTTACAAACCATTCTTGGACCTGGAATACTGAAAATATGACTATGCTAATGAACCAGCTCAACCCTGAGGACAAAAAGGCAAGTAGCTGTGTGATCTGGGCATGGAGACTGGAAGTGAAATATAAACACATTTATTTCCAGTTGAGTAAGGACGTGAGCTGGTAATGGTGCTTACTCTCACATGGAGCTGAGTACGTGGGAGATGGCTGTCATGTCCTTTCAGCTGTGCCAGGGCTGTGTTGTAAGCTAGGTCAGTGATGTGATCAGGCATGAGGAAGGGCAGGACCCCCTTGTAGGAAGTCTGGTACAAAAGATTATTGTCTTTGGAGTGGCCAGATCACGTGATCTGGTGTTACCCATGTGTCAACCTGTTACATTTTTAGCTACATCATGACTAAAATAAGGCATTGCTTCTTGACTGCTTCCTCTCTTCTGAGGAACAGGGGGTGGGTTTTGACAGGCATTTTTGCTGCTTTTTAAACTAGCAACAACTTTATATAACCTTTTCATCCTGTGGCCAGAGAGCCATGTGTGAATAGACAAGAAGCATCAGTGCAAATTCTCTCCCTTCTTTCTGAAGCAGACCCTCTTGCTGTGTGACTGAAACAGCTCTGTGAAGGGGGAGGGAAATGTGACAGAAGCCAGATGACAACAACCTTTAGGACTTGTCAAACCTTAGACTAAGGAAGAGTGAAAACTGAGTGCAGGGTCTCGGAGTGAATGAGAACTCCAAGTTAAAAATCTTATTCTTCCCACTGTGCTGTGGGCTATCTATGTGAGCCTCTGTTTGTTTGGTTTTCCCCATAGCAGATTAACAAACACTTGTGTGGCTGGCTCACCCTGGCTGAATGCCAGGTGCCCCCCAAAGCTGCTCTATTGCTCCTCTTCCTCAGCTGGACTGGGGAGAGAAAATACAATGAAAGCCTTGTGGGTTGAGACAAGGACAGGGAGAGATCATTTGAAAATTACTGTCACGGGCAAAACAGATTCAACTTGGGGAAAAAAGTGAGTTTGTTACCAATGAAATCAGAGTAGGATAAGCAGATATCCAGATCTTGGAGAGAACCTTCCCTCCACTCTTTTGTTCTTCTCAGGCTTAACTTTACTCCTGATTTTTCCCTACCTCCTCCTTGATGACAGCACAGGGGGATGGAGAGTGGAGGTTGTCTCACAAGATACTTCTGCTGCTCCTTCCTCCTTGTAGAGAAGACTTCTTATGCTGCTCCTGTGTGGGATCCTTCCCCCAGGAGACAGGTTCTCCATGAACTTATCTAACACAGGCCCTTCCCATGGGCTGTGGTTCTTCAGACTGCTCCGGGGCAGATCACTTCTGTGGGGTGTAGGGGTGTAGTCCTTCAGGAACAGACTTGGGTCCCAGACTGGTGAAGAGAAAAAGTAAGGCATGGAAAGGTTGAAATTGGTTAAAATTTTGGGCTGGTGGTGGAGTCAGATGTGGGATCTAAATCTGGATTGTTCTTATAATTAAGGACAAAATAACTTTTCTTGCATCAAAGAAATGGGAATGATAAAGACATGTATCATTTTCCTTTATATTACTATATGTAGTGGGGGAATTCTTGGGCAACTTACTGAAAACTTTTCTCCTATGCAGAAGTTTAATTTTGATGTTCGACAACTACATTGGGCAGAATACATGGAAAATTACTGCATGGGAACAAAGAAATACGTGCTGAATGAAGAAATGTCTGGCCTCCCTGCAGCTAGGAAACACTTGAACAAGTAAGCATCAACTTCTGTTTTCCTCTGTTTTTCTTGTCCTTGTCAAGTTTTGCTTGGGTATGTCATGACTTAATTGTGTTATAGCACCTGTTCAGATCCTCCAGATTTCTTCTGTTCCAGTTCAATGGTCTGAATCATTTTCTGAAGTCACCTTATCTTTCTTGCTCCGTTTGTTGCCTCTGAGTTGCTCTCAGTATTAATCCCAGACTAATACTGTAGCTCTGATCACCAATGCATACTGTAATCCAGGTTTCTGATTTTACCAGAGTATCTTTTAGAAGGTAAAAGGCCCACAGTAACAAAAGGGCTTGTTCAGTTAAGGAGGTTTAATTGAATAACAGTTGGGTTTTTTTCTGACAGTGTGATTGAAGCAGGATAGTAAACAGCCATGGACTCTCCACCTCGGAGCAGGAAGCTTTGATTTTGGTGCTCTAAGAGGACTTCTTTTAGCCTTTCATCTGTGGCTTAAGTCCTCCAATTTGAATGCATTGTTACTGGCCAAGACTTTACTGGCATGGTTGCCCTTGTTTTGTTCTTAGCCGATTAATCGCGACAGTTGTAGGGTTCTTGATTTGTCTCCGAGTGAAACAAGCAATTCCTCTTGTTCTGCAATACTACTTCATATCTGCTCTCCTGAGAGCACAAAGAAGTGGTTGAGGTCCTTACTTGTGCCATTCCTCTAAAGATAATGAGTTACCCTTGTAGAGGGGACTGGTATGTTACAATCTCAAATATACTTCAGAAAGATGGTAGCCTTTGATAATGGTGGGGATAGCTGAAGAGGCATCCCCTGCTGATTTTCTTTTGTTTTCTTTGTAATTTAGATGCTGTTAAAAATACACAGGCATTATAACCCATGTGCCAATCTTTGTAAAAAGGATCTTACCAAAATAACATAAGAAATAGTCTTGTATTGGAACAGCGTCTGGTTGCCCCCAGCTCTCGGTTTGCAAGTGGATTATTTTGAAATAATCCACTGCGGAGAGGTCTGGATTCTAATAGATATGCTCTGAGGTACTGAGTTTGGTCTCTTCTGTTACCATCTAGCTCTTAATTCTAGCTAGTCTGAACTTGAGTCCACTGCTTCAGTATTAACTAGATGTGGCAGCCTAGGAGCCTTGGTTTCTCTAGTAAACGACTGAGTGGAAATTTTCCTGAAATAAAAGAGGGCTTTACTTTTGTAATGCAGAAATCTAGGCTCTTTCCATTCTACAAAATGGTGTATAACAGGCTGCACAGGGAGGTGGTAGAGTCTCAATCCCTGGAGGTATTTTAAGATGTGTAGATGTGGTGCTGAGGGAAATGGTTTAGTGGTGGCCTGGTAGTGCTGGGTCAGCTTGATAATCTTAAAGGTCTCTTCCAGCCTGAGTGATTCTGTGCTCCTCTTCAGAGGAGGGTTTGGCCACAGTAACACTGAACCTACCTGAAATCTGAGCAAATTCTGGGTCCTGTTTTGTCTTGAAACGTGGGTCTTCATGTTTGAGAAGACTGTTGGAAGTTACAGTTGCCCTAAAAGGACTCTTAGTTTCTCCTAAATATTTAAGTATAGCTCCCTGAGAGAGAACTAAAATTGTAGTGGAGACTCTGGGCTCTGTAGCTGGCAAATCATACAATGGTTGATTTTTGTGTGGTCTTACTTTGCTTCTTTTGGGTTGGATTTTAGTGTTCTTTTTTCCCCCCGTAAGTCTTGGCGTCTTGGCTTTTAATGCTTTCTTTTGTTTTTCCTTAGGTTAAGGAACATACGCTATGGCTTCAATACAGTTCTTGTGATCCTGATCTGGCGTATCTTTATTGCAAGATCACAAATGGCAAGAAATATCTGGTACTTTGTGGTTAGTCTGTGCTACAAGTTCCTCTCCTACTTCAGAGCCTCCAGTACTATGAGATACTGAAGAGGAGAAGATAGCATTAGGACATCTATGCATACGGTGGTCTAACTGCACAAAGCCTGTAACATGTAGTCATCTCACATTTTGTAAAAGCATAATTTCATCTTCAATTGGAGTGCAAAATATATGGTATGGTATATGTGATGTTAGTTGTGTATCTTTCTGGAAACAGAGAAAATAAAATGGTCAAGTGCCAGGTTGAATTGGCATCGGACAAGCATTTAAATCGCTTTAACTCTTTGACCTGGGGAAAACATTTTAGACCACTGACCAACATAACTGTGCAATTGGGAACGTGTTTGATTGAAATCTGCCTTAACATGCTTTTCTTTTTTCTTTTGACTCCACAATGAGCAAGATCTTTGACTTGGTAGCTGCTAGTTGCTGTAGGCCTATTTATTTGAAATTCTAAAACATTACAAAGAGGTTTTGGGGGGTTTTTTTGCAAGTTGCAAAAGTGTATGAATGATGGTGGATCTTCTGGGGGAAAAAAAAAGGACTTTTGTAATTTGTTTTTACTTTTTGCCACTTCTTCCCCTCTTCTCAAAGTAGAGACACAACAGTTGTGCCTACTTTGCTTTTAAAAAACAAAACACAAAAAACCCACACCAAAAAAAAAGCCCCCAACAAATAAATAAAAAAAAAAAAAACTAAAAATAAACAAACCCCAGACATTCTTCGTTACTGAAAGGCCTTTTGTCTGATCTGGCCTTCAGAATACACCTAGGGATTCAGTTCTGTGCTCAAACCTGACTTCATCCAGCTTGCATTTGTGTCAGCGTAAGCAATTTGCTTCTCTGAAAGCAGAACTGATCCTGTCCTTGACCAGACAAGAGGAAATGTAGCTCTGAAGGGGGGGTGGGGCAGAAACAAAATCCTTGGCTGTCCTTTGGTTTTTCATTATTTTTATTGGTAACACAGAGCCAGCACTTGATTGTTACACTTCTGACTTCAAAAGGTAAATGTATGTGAAAGGAATTTATTATGCTTAGTTGCTATTTATCTTACTGGTAATAGTTGGAGAAACTATAGGCTTTCATTAAGAGCTATACCTGGCTTTCAATTTTAAGCAATGTTAGCAAATACTTAATTAACTCTTTCAATCTCTGAGCTCTGAAATTGTAAGCACGAAGACCACCCATGCGTAAGCACACTTTCTCACCCCTGCCCCAGTAAAAACTTCTCCCTTCACTGGGCAAGCAAAGCAAGATGCACTTTGAATGAAAGTAGGTTAACGATTCTTCCATTTATCAACAGATTTCTTCAGATTTAAACCTAGTAATTTTTTTTCCTGCATGTTACTTTGCTTCCATAAGGAAAACATTTGTAAAACTAGCACGTTGTCTGAAGAGATTGAATCCTTGTTCAACACAATACCTGAAGATCCCTTTACATTTTGGTTGCACAGAATTCTGTCTGAGAACACTGTAATGTTCCTCTACTTGACGCGCTGACCAGCACCCTTGCCCAGTGCTTGTTCATTAAAAGCAGTTTATACTGACAAGTATGTTCTTGGATCTTCTTGGAAAGGCAAATAATGACTTAATTACAAAAGAGATACATTATACTTGCCCTCGGGAGGTTGGTTGGTTTTATTTTTTTTGGTCCTATTTGAATTAAATATTTTAAAAAAAAAAAAAAACCCTTATTTTGCTATTCCTGTGAAAAACTCTCCAGAGAACACCTTTCGTGCAGGTGGAATATCTCATTTTGAAAAGATAATGGCTTCCTTGTTGAAGCTAAATATCCTGTAGTAAGTAGTTAAGCTGTAATTCCCTTTTAAAGTTATCTGTGTACATATAAAACTAGTCCTGAAAAGCCTACAGGGTCTAGGACCACACCTTGTGTGAGAGACCTCTGGCTGTGACTTCAACTAAATTACAGCTTCTGTGACTGAAGATGTTACACTTTAACAACTACAATAGGTGTATCACATTTTTAGTTGCTTCCCCGAGTATCTTACTAGACCTGAAAGTATGCTTAAGCATTCCTGCAGTGTAGACTTTCTTTCAGAGGTGCCTACTATCGGGTAATGCCCCTCGTCCCACCTTGGCATGTGGCTGGAGTTTGCAAAAGAGAAATACATTGTATTCTAAAAATGAGTCTGTGAAGCAATTCACTTAGGAACTTTGGTTCTTTATAAACTATTCTATATGCTACTTTTAATGTTGATTTGTTAATACTTGAGAACTATGAAGACAATGAACTGAGTATTTCTGGTCCAAACCACTGCATAGAAATATATTCATATGAATTCATAACAAAGGTTTACTTTAAACATAAGGATATTTTAACCTCTACTCTTCAAACACTTGCTGATTTAGAAACAGGTTGAGGTTGGTTTTCCCCTCTTTGAAGACTGTGGTTCATTACACAGACTGATCAGTCATCCTATTTAACTGACAGTGGATTCAGTGTCACATTTATTACATGAGTTTTGTCACTTCCCAGGGTTGGTCAGTGCAGTTTTATCTGAAATGACTAAGGGGATTTCTTCCATCCCAGAGCCCTGTTCTCTGGTAGTTCTCCATACCAGTAGCTGTACATCGTGGATGTTAACTCTGCTGATGAGCAGCTTACAGGATTCCAGTTCCAGCTGGTTAAATAGGAAGAGCAGTCTGAAACAATGTGATCACTTAAGTTACTGTTAGTTCAATCGGGGACCAGGAAAAATAAAAATTACATTTCCCTGTAATGTTTTTCTCTGCTGTAGGAACAGATGTTTGAAAACAAATGCTGAATCGGTGAGCTTTTATAAGATATAAACAGAAATATTGGGTGCCTTTGTTTGTAAACCAAAAATAAACAAATCCCTTGAAAGTGGTGTTAGTGTTTAGTGTATTTTTGCATGGTTCTACTGCAGCTTGTGCAGAATAACTGGGTAGTGGCAATGCTATCTTAATACACTTGAACGTGCTCCTTCCTTTGTCAGATGCTTTGAAAGTCAAGTTAGTGACTAATAATTTAAAAAAATCCAAAACACAAACCAACCCACCAAAAAAACCCCACCCCAAACAGGATGACAACTACCCACCCAACCCTTCCCCAGCCCCCAAACCCAACCCTTCACCAGCCCAACAAAAAATGAGACTAAACAAACAAAACCCCCACTATCTAAACCTTCCTGGGGTGATACCAAACCCCAGGGTGAGACATGCTTGGTCAGGGTGACTTGCCACTTTTCTCCTCGCTCTCTTTGCCTCTCCACTTGTAGTATCAGTTTCAATTTTACTTCAACTTTACTTCCCTGTAGTTTAAAAAAGCACTATGGTTTTGCAGTAGCTTTTGGATTAACATTTCAAGTAATTGTGAGCAACTGCAGCTAGTTGTAGCATCTAGATTTTTGTGGTGAGGAAAAGGTAGCATTAAGTTAGTGCATCTCTACAATGGATTATTGTTTTCTGGTTTTTTAACCTTAATTTCTCAGAATCTTCAGATTTGTGGACTCTTCCTCCTCTTATCAAGAGCACAATTCCAGAGATCATGTAAGCTGTAGTTTGAGGTCTGCCAGCTTTATAACTTTTCCTTCTCTCGCCTTTAAGACCGAAATTATCAAATAGAGGGCTTTTGTTGGTCTCCCTGCCTGACTCAACATGGGAAGCAAGGAACAAAGCAAGTTCACCGAAGAGGCTATTACATCATACATGGTTCCAAAAGAACAGCTTGAGAGAGTTGTCTTAGCTCCAAGAAGTACCCTGCACAGAGCTGGGAAGTGGAACTTTGCATAAGATTTTTACATATTTCATAACTACTGAGCAGACTTTAGAAAGTTCCCAAAGAAAGGCTGCTCTGGAGCGACGTAAGTGACCTCCTTTAAAGTGTGTTCTTGCTGTTTGGCAATCTTTTTGTGCTGAAGTACGTTCAAATCATTTTCCCTAGCCTGCTGATGTTCACTGTCTGAGTAGGTCTCTAGGAACTGTAAAAGAATTCCACTGAAGCTGATAGGAATTATCCGCTCTTATTTTTGCTATCATGATAAATGTCAAAGTGAAGGTTGACAGGGCTCATTTTTCACTTTAAATCCAAACTTTTCTTGCTCTCCTCTAGAGTTTTCTCCAGAGCTGCTTCAGGCAGCTCTGTCCTCCCTTCTGTCTGCAGATGACTGCAAGTTAAAGGTTACTTAACCAAACTGTGAGTTGTTTCTCTGCCATCTTGAACTAAATTTAACCCTGTGCTAAAGATATTTATAAACGCTTTCCTCCTTAATGTTATTTTGGTACTTTTCTTTAGTGCAGAGTTGACATTCACATTGGCTTTCCCCGCTTTGCAACAACTCTGACTCACTGATAGATAATTAGTAATTATGCAACTGTCATTTCTGGACAAGGACAGCTTTGAGCAGCCTTTATTCTTACTGGGAGAAGCAGGAGAAACCATGGCTCACTGGTGAAAGCAGAAGCTTCAACACATTAATGCACTCTAGAAAGCTGGAGTGCTTGGAGGGTGGGCTCTGATTGGGGTGAAGGTGGCTTTTTTTGACTCGTGATAGAGTTATATCCATTAGCTGCAAGTGGAGTGACTTTTACCAGCAGCCTTTATTTTCATTCTAATTTAATTGTTATGCCCTTCGGGGTAGTAATTCCATAGCCACTCTCAGTTCTGATAATACTGTGGTGTGTAGAAGCAAAGGCTGCTGCTGCTTTTGAATAAGCAAGTAAAAAAACCCAAAAAACAAAAAACCCTATGAATTTACATAAGATTCCTTAAAGTTAAAACTACCACTTGGTTAGAATTTTCTGGAATGTAGAATAAATATTACACCTTAAATTGCCCTTGCCTCGTATGATAGGGGTATCCACTGTATCCTCCCTATAGGTCCTGTCTCCAATGGATAGATAGCATTTGAGCCTACCACCAGCAGTGTCAGAAAGTAGTTGTGGTATTCTTGTTTTAATCAATGCACATCTGATTTATAACTCAACGGGGGCTAAGTATGGAAGCATTTTCACTTTTCTTTATCATTCCAGCTTCAAGACAGCATCCTATAGTTGAGTATTTTTCTCATAAAACTTCATGGCTCATTCTTTCCTTCATTCCTGGTGAAATTATCCTAGAATTGGATAGTTACATTTACTGTTTTAGGCACCTAACTTGGATGGAATTCAAGAATCTAAAGTTAGGAGGCTTGATTTCTTCTATTTTACCGTTTTCTCGGCATGATTCAGAATCAGAAGGCAAGTGCTTAAAATAAGCAAGGACTTCTCAAAAGCGTTTGTGTTGTGGGGTGGGGAGGGAAAGACCTCTAGAAACCAAAGGAATTGGTTAAATTGTGGAGCAGGCTGAACACTGTTACTATTTGTTCTTATGTTAGTATCTATGTGGAGCTGAGGTTGTGCTGACACTGTTATGTCTTGTGGCTCGTGATCTGCGTTGTGGATAAAGCCTGGGGTTCAAATAATTCAGAGAAGAAGTTAACTCTAGGTAAGTGGTTCTGTCACCCAGCACTTCTCACCTTAATGTACTCTCCCAGGACAGTGCTTATTCAGTTCACAGATCCCGGCTGGGTTTGGAGCGGGACAGCACCTAAAGACACGTCTGGAATTCTGCTGGAAGCGTATGAAGGTTTGTGGAAGATGAGGTTTTCTTTGCTGTTGACAAGGTAAAAGTCTTCTTGCAAGTTCTTTGCATGGTATAAAGCACAGCTCTGTCTCAAAGATGCACGTGTTAAGCACTGCCATGGTTAGACTCCCAGTTTACTCAGGCAGGCTTAAAAGAAAAGTCTTGTACTTTAAGGATGTAATTAATTTTGAACAAATTGGATAGGCTGGAGTAAAAGGACTCGATAGCAACTATTGGTCCTTAGCAAGGAGAGTGGAAACTTCCTGATCTGCTGCTTGTGATGGACAATTTCTTCATGTCCCTTCAGGGGCTTTCTATATGCTTAATTTTAAAGTTCTACTTAAGTACAACTCTCAATTGTATGAAGCTACCTTTCCTTTGAGAGAGGCTAGTTGTTTCTTGTTTGCCTGTATCTTTCAAATCCATCCAGCCTTTCCTGTTTCATAAAGGCTCTCCCAGTTTAGGTCAGAGACCTGCAATTTGTTGCATGAAGCACACGGCGCGTTCTTTCAGAATCTTGTGCCGAGTAACTAGGGTAAGGATTCAAGTCCACTTGAAGCCAGAGTAGCACAATCCTCCTGAAGCTGTTGAGCTTTCACTGAGTAGCTGTGAATTAAAACAACAGAGGCTCTTCTGACTGTTCCTGTGTGCTACTGTTACAGAACCTTCTCCCAGCCTGCACGTGAAAGAGCTCTTCCAGGTAGAGTAGTGGAGGACCTCAAGTGGTCTTCCCTGGCGTTCCGTTTGTTTGCTGGCAGAGCGCTTGTCTATAATCAGCTACTTAACACAGTCTAATGTAGGACTCGGTGACCTTTACCTTCCGTGTCATGTCACAAGAGTGACAATCCCACAGGCTGCTTCCACCTTTTGGCTCTTACATTGAAACTCCCCTTGCTGAAGGGGCTTTTTGAAAGGAGGAGCAGAGCTCTGGATTTAACCGTGCCTCGGTAAGGGCCGGTATGTTTGGAGTGTTGCACAGCAGGTTAGTTTGCACTGAGCAAACAAACTGTTAAAAACTCTTGGCCTCTGTTTTCCGCCCCCACCCAGATGCCACCAGTGGTTCCTCTGCTCTTGCCACCCACTCGACTAACTGTAGCTGTAGTGCTAGGCCTCTTGAGGTGAAAATTCTGTCTGCTTTTGGTTGTAAACACTTTGATTCATGCCAGGCATTGTAGATATCAGGGAGATGGCCACTTGGCTTTTTTTTTAAGAGTCTTAAATTCTGATTATTGAAAATAAACAAAGGGCTTCCAATTCTCCTGTGACAATGTGCGTCAGTCTGAATTATGCACTTACAAAGTTAATTAGCAGAGCATATTTTACCACTTCTTAATCCATGTGTGGTTTTAAGCCTCAACTAATCTTTCCTTGTCAGTAACACTTGTGGTTTTCCTCTGTTAAATATTTGATCTGGAAAGAAAAACATGCAAGGTAACTTCCACTCTTTGTGACTAATTTAAAACCAGCTCTATCCATTTTTAATAGGAATGTGCTGCCCTTAGCCTAGGAAGTCACCTTCTGGAGGAACTGGCTACTGCTGTGCTTGGTTCTGCATTCCATGGGCTTTCTGTGTTTGGGAGGGGTCGGTGCTTAACACCTGTATATGAGATCAAAGAGCATGAAATGTGACTTGAAATCCTACAGAACGTTAGGTGGCTGAGGTGATTTGCACTCCAGGAGTACCCTGTGAAGGCTTTCCTTGCAGCAGTCCTCTCTGCTTAGAGAGAGAAGCAGCAAATAGTTCTTTCTTTTTTTTTTTAATGTTAAGTGATGTCACTGTTCTATCAGCCCCCACTGTTCCTGTAGTGACAGAGGAGAGTTCAACTGCTGGTAGGAAATACTGGTTACGTCTGAATTAATGAGCTGAAATATTTTTAAGCAGACTTGATAGAAAGAAAAGTACTGGGAAAACTCAGCCACAGAATAGAGAAACAGCTGGTGCTTTTCTCTTTAAATTTCATGCTAATGCCTATCAAATAACCTTGCTACTAATTAGAATGTTAGTGTGACTATAAGGAAAAAATGCTACAACAGAAGGCAAGGGGTGGAGGAAAAAAAAGAGCCAGTTCTTCTCGGCACTTTTCTTTCTCCGTTTTAGAATTAAATGCAGTCTTGTCACCTTAGTCATTCTCTTTGAAACTTGGGGGTTTTGTGCTTCTTGTTTGTCTTTGGTTGAAATGTCAGGAGTTATTACCCTGGGTGCCAGCAGTGGCCTGTGTAGCTGGCACAGAGGGTGAAGGAGGAATCTGCAAACAGTTGCTCCCTTCACTCACGGTGCTTTACAGATGCTTGGCATGCAGGTTTACTAATTAACCTTTTTATGTCAGGCATCTCTTGGGGTAAGTTGGGTATGTGGCAGCATGGTAAGATAGCTTGCCTGAAAGGACTTATCTTCAGTTAAACCCAAAAAAGCAACCAACCAACCAAAGAAAAAACAACCTCCAAAAAAACCCCCCATGCCACGTAGAAAGTGTCACCAGTGAGCTTAAAGTAATACCCTTTCTAAATCCAGTAATACCCTTTCTAAATCCTGAGGCATCGTTGTCACCAAATCAGAATATATTTTGCATTTTCTATTATTATTCTATTATTAAAAACATGAAAAGTGAAGATGATGACTTGCATCTTGATGAATTATTAGGGTTTGTGCAGTTTGCTTACAGGTCATCTTTCTCTTAATTCCTCTTTCCACCTATGAAACCCTGGGTGGTTGGCCTGAGAAACCCAGGTGGGAGAGTTTAGAACAGGTAGTTCTTAGCAGGTAGTGCTGCAAAAGGACGCAGATGTCGCATTGTACCAACTGCTTGGTGCTTTGGAGTAGGAGAACCACGAGGTCACTTGGGTCTGGAGTGGGGCTGAAAGAACAGGCTGCCTCCACCTTGAACCGAGAGCGCCTGGTGCTAGTCTTCCTCCAGTTCCTTTCATGAGATTTTTCAGGCTTGATTGCATCTTCATGGTCACTCTTCTAGAAGCTTTTGCTCATTCTCAGGAGCAGCTTCACAGGACTCCTTAGGAAGCTGGTCACAGATGGAGAGGGACGCAGCCTTCAGGTGGGAGAAAAGTATTCCTCTGAATAGCAGCTCGTTTCAACTGACCCACGGTGAAGTTTCTGCTCTACTTATTCATCCTTTCTGCATCATCATTGTGCCCCTCTGCTGACCTGCTTCCAGAGGGACTGCTTGCTTCCTCCACTCACTGTTTAAAGCATTTGTCCTCAACCGCAGGCCTTTCCCAGCCAGGGTTCCTTTGATGGCAGACGGCGCGTTTTCTTTTTTCTGTTGGAGCATATACAGCCTGTTAGAGTGCGTTCAGATACACCTCCCAGCTTCTGGCATTCCTAGAACTTCTTGACTGTCCTACTAAATACCCAGCAAATGCCTTCCTTTGTGTAATGTTTTGTCTTCTGAGTTCTTCGGTGCCCTTAGCCTGGGTAGCGTGGGAGGCTGGTGAAAATTGCTAGACGTAGCCCACCAGGAATGTGACTTCATACACACTTAGGCAGGACTCCAACGTGTAAAGAAGTGATGAATTTTTCTAATATAAAATGTGTGAAGTGGAAAAACTGATGTTTTTTAACTTTTTTTAAGTCCAGCTATCTGTAATACTGTGCTGTCTATTAATTGTTGGATTTTACAGGACTTCTCAAACAGCATGTACCGTGCACACGGCTTCCGTTGTCCAGCTTGCTGGTTTGTTGCTGGGTTTATGCTCCCTGGAAACAGCCTTTTCTGACAATTCTGTTTAGAAAAGGTATATTCACGACAGGTGCGAGTCCTCGTGTTTCTCACTTGCCTTAATCACATTTTGAACATGCAAGAATTGTGTAATAATTGGAAAGAATTCCAGAGTGGTTAATACGTACGTGTCTTAATCTCCAGGAACAAGTGTGTATTATAAAGAGCAACGTATACTGCCAGCGTTTCCTCTCCTGCGTTCACGAGGGAGGAAACACTTAACCATTACTATTTTCAGACTGTAACTGCTTTACAAGAAGGCTAAATATAGACTGCATGTGCTAACTGCTGCCGTCGGCCACCGACAGGGTGCTTGGTTTGTGTCAAAACTGCACTGGTCCGGTCCTTTTGCTGTCTTGATGGCATGGTCTTTGTGCTGGCTGCATGAAAGAGCACTCTTTGGTCTGAAGACGGGGATCTAGTCTGGGTGCAGCATGATTTGAAATTCTTTGGGGCTGCTGACTGATGCTATGCTTTAGAATTAAATAGTTTCAGCTTGTGGCCACTGGTGAGCTTCTAGAAGAGGCTTTTGAAGTATTCACCAGCGCTAGGTACCGAAATGTTCATAGATTTGACAAGCTTACGATTTATCAGGGAGCGCTGGCAATGAAGTGGGGAAGCACAAATTGTCACCGGTGTCTCAACATAGATGTTGAAGATGGGAAGAAACATTTCATCCTTATTGCAGTAATTACTCCTGAGACTCATCTAAAGCCGCCTGCCCTGCTAACTTGTGAAAGCAAGAAATATATGTGCATAAAAGAAATGGGAAAGTGGTAAAAAGTCAAATTTTATACAGCTGGATGAACTAAAACTTGCCTAGCTTGTAGTAGTATTCTCACCCCTCTAAAAGAAGTGGAAAATGAGAGTAAAATTGGAAGGTGGATGATGAATCACTGCTCTTAGAAGATTTCTGTGGTTGTCCTTTTCTTTAGGGTGATGAAAAATTAAAGAAGATTAAAATACTAGACCCAATTTAAGTATTTCTAAATAAAAATAATCCTCTCAAATTACATGGTTTGCTTATTTTTTGTGTAAGTCTGCGAGCATGGGGGGTGGGTGTGCGTGTGTGTGCACGTGTACGTACACAAACATATGAATGGCTTTTTCCATGTCAATCTTTGTACTAAAAGCTTAAGTACCTGCAGTGCAAGGTCCCCGAGAGGATTTCCACCAGCTTACACAACTGAAAGGCTGAGCCGACTCCGTCGCAGCATTACAGGTACATTAAATGCAGAATGTGGTTTTGGAGCCTTAGGGGTCTATGTTTGTTGTTAGTTACTGCACTTGGCAACGCTGGTGCACCTATTGTCATTCAGTTCTGCTCCAGAACAATTGAGTTTTGAATAGAAAGGATTACTCAAGAGACTGGAAAACTGAAAGTCTCCTAATTATTTTTATGGATGCATTAAGATGTGTAGGCTCTGTTTTGTGTAATGCTGGGTGTGAAAGTTTGACAACTGGTAAATGAACTTGCAGCAAGACAGTATCAGAGTCTTAAATACACTCTCTGCATGTTCTTGAGCAGGTAGCAATAAATTCAAGAGTGAAAGAGGAGCAAATTCAGTTGCATTCCACGAAAGGCACTTCCCTCCTGCCAGTTAGTGAAAACAACCAGGGAGGTTGCAACCGCACCCGTTGGAGGGGGGAAAAACCCCCTCATTTTAGTTTTACTCCTTCTCCTGTGTTCTAGAGTTAATGTATAGAGCAAACTTGAATGCAGAGCTAAGCAGGGGTTGAGTCGAGGTGCTGATGCACCAGTCCTAGCTGTGTTGCAGATGCTGTTGCAGTTTATGGACTGACTGAATAGAGTGAGCGAGCGAGCCAAAAGAGGAGGTTTTAAAACAGGGGTGATACAATGGACTGCTGTTGCAGGCAGCCTGTTAGGTAAGCAGAGATAAACAGAGTGTGTGCTGGTGGCAGTTACTGTGTGCTCTGGTTCTGAAAACTTCTGACAAACTCGGTGTTGCTGCTGCGGGGTCTGCGGGTAGCAGGGTGTCTGACTTCACCTGTGTAGTAAAATCGTGGTTAGGTGTGAGGAACAAAAGATGAGGCACAGAATCATAGAATGGCAGGGCTTGGAAGGGACCTCTGGAGATCAGCGAGTCCAACCCCCCTGCCAGAGCAGGGTCACCCAGGGCAGCCCCCACAGCAACAGATCCAGGGGGGTCTGGAAAGTCTCCAGAGCAGGAGACTCCACAGCCTCTCTGGGCAGCCTGGACCAGGCTCTGTCACCCTCACAGTGAAGAAGTTTCTCCTCCTGTTGAGGTGGAACTTCCTGTGTTTCACCTTGCCACTGTTCTCCATTTCTCTCTCACTG
Organism: Megaceryle maxima; assembly: GCA_024605025.1. Lineage (NCBI taxonomy): Eukaryota > Metazoa > Chordata > Aves > Coraciiformes > Cerylidae > Megaceryle > Megaceryle maxima. The sequence continues at coordinate 16,997 of JANHGN010016544.1, forward strand.
CTGGTGCTGCTCTGTGTGCAGATGTAGGAAATACAGGAATTCTGATGACCAGCTCCAAGTTGCTCCCGTTCCTGCAATGTCACCCGGAGCCCCTGCTGCTGCTAAGAGACTGTTGGAGCTTCTGTGGAAAACCCTGGTCTGCAGTGTGAAGCCCTTCAGGGTGGATCTCAGCAAAGGGCCAGGCCCAGTTTTGCTGCCATGGACGTCAACTGCAGGAGTGCAAACCGAGATAGACAGGTGAGTCTTCTGGGTGGTCCTAAACAGTATCCAAAACAAGGATACTTTGTGTGGCAGAACAATTTCCAGTGATTCTTGTGCGCACGCACACTTCACATTTTGTTGGAGCAGAGGATTGTTCTGATGAAAGAGGATTTTCCTGAGAGGAAAAAAAAACTCTAAACAGGCACACAACCCAGCTCAGATACTGTTTGAGGCCGGCCAGCTAAAGCTACGCTGCAGCAGATGATTTGGTACCCAACAAACTTCAATTCTGCAAGCAACATTTTTTACTTCAAGAATCAGAAACTCTATTTCAGAGCTTTTTACTAGTGAAGACTGCAGCGCTTGCTGGGAAGTTCGGGTGCCAGTACGGATTAGCTGTGGCAGGAGGGAGCTTCCCCTGGTCTCAAGATTCTGCTAAGAAGCCGAGATGATCAGTCTCAGCTGAACTTGGGGAATTTTAGGTACCAGACACCAGAAGTTTCTGGGTGTCCAAATGGTCAGCAACACGTGGAAAGTGTGCAACAGAAGAGTGGCATTTCAGAGCTTCTGAATTGCTTTTGGCATTTGTTTCCTTCCCTCTGTTTAATTAATTTACCCATTCAGCTCTTCCGACCTTTCAGTGGCCAATTACACAACCTTAACCGAGAGATAAAATTCTTATTTTGTTTATTTAATTGTATCACTTAATGATAGAAGCTTTGACTGCAAAGCAGATGTTTCAGAGTGAGAAATGAGTGTAACTAAACCAACCCCCCCGTACCTCCATTTTGCAGAAGTTTCAAGCCACGGTGTACACAAATCCTGTTGCCAAGGTTTTTCCACAATTATGAAACCCGCACGGTTGCTTTGTACATGTCAACTTTATTTTTAACTGAATCTAGGAAGCAGAAGAACCTTGGCTAACCCCAGCTCACAGGTGGTAAAGGCTGTGAAAGCACAGGAAATGGCACTGTAAGCAGCAGCTTCTTGTGCTCAGTGTTAAATCCTGGTGCAGGTTTTGTGGCACTGCGCTGTTAAACACTCGGATTTATCTGCTGTTTGAAAAATGACTCACACTGAACACACCTATTAGGTAACCACTGCTTTCTTGCAGGATTCTTTCCTGCCTGTAACAACGACAACAGAGGAGATTACTTGAGTTATTAACCCTTCATAGTCTTACATCTGCCATCCTTCCTGCAAGTTAAGAGCTGCAAAAACCTTGTGGTTTGCTTTCTTGTTACCTGGCAGTTGTACGAGGTCCCTGGAGGACCTCTAACATTGCAGGCAGAAGTGCAGGGCAGAAAGAAAGTGGCTCTGTTTGTCTTGGTGGAGAAAAGCATGCAAAAGATGCAGAAGCTGCCAAACTGAAGGGGTTGCCCAACGTTAAGGTTTTGAATGTCGGTGGCAGTGCTTCCACTGCCTGCCCTACCCCATTTCCTTTCATCCCTCTGTCTATACATGTCAAGCTTTGTATGTTGAAGTTTGGTTTTGGGGTTTTTTTTGCATGAAAAGATACAAACACCCCTACAGTTTACCCTTGATCTTTGCTCATGAGACTGTCGTGAGTTCCTAAACCATGAATTGGTGATGCAATGCTTTGTATATTACGTTAGAGCAAGGAACAGTACAGCCAGTGATGTGTACTAATTCAGCATAAACTAGCACAGAGCAGCACAAAACTACAGCATTCTGCAGTATTTGTGGGCTGCAGTGTTCTGAGGGCTTGACACGGCACTTTTTGACATAAAAAGGGTTGCACTGTGCAGAAAGTTGTGAAAGAAATGCTGCTGTTCAGTGTGTTTCAGCTGTTTTTCTGTAGGGAGTTAGTATTTGCTGTCTGTTTGGTTTGAGTTTTTTGGTTTGTTTATTCTTGATTTTGGTTTTGGTTTTTGGTTGGTTTGTTGGTTTGGATTTTGCTTTGAATTTTGGGTGGGGTTTTTTGTTTGTTTTGGGGGTGTTTTGTTTTGCTTTGTTTTGTTTTTTGTCAGAACTGGCCAGAGATCTTGTATGATCAGCACAGTGCTGCTCACATCTATGTGGCCAACCCACCATGGTGATGAAGTCTTAAGTCAATCATGTACAGAATCAGTAGGTGGTTTAGTTCTATCTCCTCTTTACATCAACTTGAGATTGAAGTTTGCTTTAATGTAACACTGTGTATCACTTGAACTCCCATTTCTCTTTGAGCCATGAATAAATGCACTGACCAGTCTCCCAGTGCCACGTACCACTATGTCAGAAACAACTGTCTCTTGAAGAAAAAGGGTGAGGATAAAAGTTTCCTTCTTGTCTTAGGTGGACTGGACTGCAGCTGTTCTGAGGGGAAGAATTTAGTGGCTCCAGCTAACGCTGATTGTGTGGAATAAGGTGCATCTGCTGATCAAAGGCAAAAGCCACTTCCCATCTTTGAGCGTGGTGTAGCCTCTGTAGAGTCCTGTGATGTTCATTAAGGGCCTCTGATTTTTGACTGAACTGCTGCGAGAGAATCGATCAGTGGGCATAGTTCAGTCTTCAATCTACTGAAGTTCTACATTGGCCCTGGAACTCCTTTAAATTCATTTTCCAAGCTATTAAGACTCTTCTGTGCTCACTTTGTTGCACTGTGCTGCTTGGAGCTTGCTCTGGCCTGTCTTTGCACATGGGATAATAGCAACCGACACCCTCGAGCTCTGTCAGCTTTGCCAGATCTTGATGAGGCAGTTGGAAGGTACCCCCTCCTAGGCAGCCGGGTGATGGAGCGGCTCCACATCTTCGTGGTGTGCTCGATCACATTTCTCATGGACAACAACAGGGGAAGGTTTAGTAGCTCCATTATTTAGCTTTTTTTTTGCTTTGGCTCTTTTGGCCTCTTCTTGCCACAATTTGTTTTTGCAAAGACTTCAGTTGGGTTTGCACGTTCAGAGTACTGAATATTTTGTCAGTCAGTTTTCTCATTTCCTACTGGGTATTTAGAGCTACCTCTACCATTGCAAAGATGGGGAATCCCCCCAGTTTCAACAGAAAAGGTTTCTACTCCCCTCCTTTTCATCCCACTGTGTGGTGTTTACCGTAGCACAACGTACATTGCCCCTTTCCCCCAAGGAGACAGCTCGTAGTTTCATTGCTGGCTGGTAATACCTGAGCAGCAAGTCCCCTGTGGCAGAAGATACCGTGGGTGGTTGCGTTGACAGAAGCTGCTCGCTGTGTCTTTGCTGTTAGGAGGCAGGAGTTTGTTATGGAAGTGGGAAAATAGACATATTCATTCAGCTGGACAATTCCAAGCTAGCTAAAGCTAAAATGCAGATGATTTTGTAGCAATGCATATACCTGTGCTAGGATGAATCCTGCTTAGGTGTGCTATGGGGCAGAAAGGGTTTGCAAATCACTGCGCCTTGTACGCTCGTCAGAGAGAGTGAGAGAAAGAACTGCAAGACACATCCAAAGATGGTGCAGCAAGATCTTGCTTTGTGTCACTGTTATTCTTAATGTGGTTCCTTCTTATGATAATGTTGCAGAGTTCTTGGCTTTCCTTCTCTGCAGTCATGGGAACACTTTAAAATACAATAATTCTGCAAAGTCTCTTAAAGAGGATTATGAAGTAAACTTTCTGATATGGCTGTAGATAGCTCACTGGATTTGAGTGAAGTTTGTCTTGCAGTACAGAGAGGAAACAACTGATTTTTATTTCGACAGCTACTCACATGGCTGCACTATCAGGCAGCATCAAACTATCAGCTGTAGATCAACTACCTCCCTGACAGAAATGGTGCTGCTCTGCCATCTTATGGCAGAGCTGCAAACCCAACACACCGTGGCCTGCTTTAGTTTCAGTGAAGAGTTCTGTGGGCATATTAATGTGGGGCAGCTAGAAGGATGAATATGGGTGCAGTTGACTCTGCTGTTGGCTGCGTTTTAATTATAATTAAGTAATCCTGTTTGGTTTAGCTTTCCTCATCTCTGGGATTGTTTTCTCTTTGGACTCGGGCTGACTTTGCTTGTGCTTTCCACTCTGGTTAGTATAAGGTCATAGGCAGAAGGCCGAGTTCTGGTTTTCACTCTGCTGCAGTCTTCCTCTCTGTCTCTCTTTTCTTCTGTGTGTCTCCCTTTCTGTGTTTATAGGTGAGGATGTGAATCTTGCAATCTTTCAGAAATCCAAACCCCAGTACCCCCAAAGTACCCCCAGAGATTTTTAAATCCACTTTTCTTTCTACAGTTCTAGCACGATGTAAATAGCTTTATGAGCATTCTACTTTGTCACTGAGCTCTTCTCTTTTCTGGCCTGACCTCTCAGTCTAAACCAGTAGCTGAGGGCTGTGAACCTGCTCTCTGATTCACTCTGGGCTTCTTGCATTTTCCCTGAGTCCTGGAAATAAGTTATTTAGCCACGGAGAGCTGGCCTGACCAAGAGCAAACAGACTGAGCTTATGTGCCCGTTTTCTCTAACAGCAGAAGCTGGTCTCTGTTGACTGACCAAGAACAAATATGTGGATTACTTTTATCGAAATGTTTTTTCCCATGTTAAATTCAGACATGAAAATGTATTCACTGTGCTCTCCAGAAATCAAATGACTTGGATTTGTTTTGGACCCTGGGTCTGCTATGCGTGTGTTTAATAAGTGATGCACAATTGATTCAATGTAATTATTAGGAATGTCTTATATGTAGCAGACAACTCCTTGCTCCATTATGATGTTTTGAACCTCATTGGAAGTATATAATCAGAGTTTGCTGGCAAATCTATATCTGGGGTGAGAGTACCTAAAACTGGGGAGGGGATACAGCTCAGGACTGGAGTCTCACTCCTCCTGTTTGTTTCACACTGATGACAGGGAGCAAGTTGTATGGCCCCTTCTCCTACCTGTTGTTACCTTCTCTCTACCTGATGTTACCTCCTCCTACCTGTTGTTGCTGTTGCGTCTGTCACTGTATTCACCTCACTTATAGTGTCAGGTATTAAGAAATACTGCAGTCATTAAAAGGCTATGCTGAAGGTGGGTCCTTCTACTCAGCTCTTACATTCAGGAGTTGTTTTTGTTTCACGACAAAATGCTAAAGCCTTCATAGCAATGCTTAATCAGAATGGTTTTTTTAGCCATTGAAAATTGAGCAGGTGCCGTTACAATTTCCTTGTATCAGGCCCAGGAATGAGAGAAGCAGTGAGCAGAGCCTGAGCTGATCCTTGTATCGGTGAGCTGGAGAGTTGTGGTTAGGAGATGGTTGGTTTAAATGTATCAGAATGATCCCTATCAAGAGGATGGTGAAGGCACAAATGATTAATTTTAATAGGTGTGTGCTGGGTTTTTTAAGTGTCTGAACCAGTTACACTGATGGTTCTGTTCTTTACCTTTGGTCATGCTGAGAAGAGAAATTGCATTCGGGGGGGCGGGGAATAAAGATGTGTTTCCTAATCTGCAGAGCCTGTTTGATGAATGTTTGTTCAGCCAATCGTGCCAGATGGTACTAGCATCATTTCAACTACCCTTGTGGAAGGGTGATAGGACACGTTAATTTCTTACCTGTCCTGCAGCACTCAGCTCTGTGATGCACCCGCGGGGCTCTTCTCTGTGCACAATACCAAACGCGGGAGGGAGAGTGATGAGGGGTGGACTCTGTACACAAAGCAGTGCAGGACAGCTGGCAGCAGTGGGGGGCCTGTTTCTCCAGTGCTTTACACACCTCGCATCACTGAGGTGCCTGCTGAGTGAGGAGAGCCAGGACTTCACATCCTTTGTCCTCAGAACAACTTTTCTGTGGTACGATGCCTCCTGAGCTCAGGTTCATGGCATTTCAGGCTTCTTCTGGATTTGAGAGGGTGCTAAATAGAGGGTCTAGACACCTGCAGAACAAGCCCAGTAATTGCTAGTATGTTAGCAGAGAATAGTGCAGTTACATGAGATTAACACTTAACCCTCTAGATTTTATTCATATTTACATTAAGAAGCTGCCGCTGTGCTAAAAACCATTTCATTAGCAATGAAACATCCCTGAGGTGATACCAGAAGCAACCAGCGTACGTCTGACTGTTGCTGACTTGTTTAATCCATGTGCCAGATTCTCCTTAGCTGAGAAGCATTCGTGTTGATCTTTAGTTACAAAGCATTTTGACATAATCGGGTGTAATACTTGAGTTAAGCACAATTTTCTTCCCTTTCTCTTCCTTCACTTGTCCTTTCCCAATTAATCAGTTGTGCTGTAGATGTAAGGCTGGACATGGGGGATGTAAGGCTGATCCAGGGGAACCTTTGGCTTGTATCTTAACATGTTATGCTTTTCATAGCCTGTGGTATCTGGTGTTTGTTGACACCAAATTTGGTTTTGGTTTTGGTTTTGTTTACTTTGAAAATCTCCATCCATGAGAAGACAGCTACAAAAGGGAACTGTCCATCCCAGCATTACTCACGGCAGACAGAAGTCACTGAGCCTGGATGCCCAGATCCTGTATATTGGTGAGCTCTGACAACAGGAGAAACAGAGCTGCTAAGAGCAGGAAAAGGCCAGCATTTGTTTCTTTCAGTTCTTTGTTACCAGTTACTTTTGGCTACTGTAGGAGCTGTTGTGCTTTGCTTTGCAGAACAAAGAAAAGCTGAGTGTGTTTTCCACTGAAGTTACACTGCTTTTTTTTTTTTTTTTTTTTTTCACTGGAGACTCAAATAGATCTTGATGATTATCCAAAAGCCTGAATTAAAGACCAACTGTTCTGGGAAACAGTGCCTTGGGAGGTTTCTGTGAGTTCTCATTCCACCAGGTCCTTTTAAACATTCTTGCTATTGTACACTTCGTTCTGTGCCCTGACAGGTCAACTGAAGAATTTAGGAGGATGTAGCAAGTTGAAGTAAAAACATTATCAAAAGCCAACCTTTCTTGTTTTACTGCTCCCTCTGTGTCCTTACTTTAGTTAATTAGAAGCAATAAAACATAACTAAATGTCTCTCTGTGAAGCAAGAACAGTGGCCCTTTCAGTTAAGCGGGGGGAATGCAGTGGTAGTGGGGGAGGAAATGTTAAAAGCACGACGTCTCAAAGTAGTCTGCGTCCAAGGGAATCTGATCTATTAGGCTGACTAATACCTGGGAGGATGCGGAGTTGGATGTAAGTTGTGCAGTGGTGGTAACAACTTTCCTGTTTGAACTATGGAGTTACTAGGAGACTGTATGTTTTAACTGCTGCTATGCTGCTTAAAAGTCTATAAAGATACTTTGTCCCTTTGGGGATCTTCACACCCTAAGAAAGGGACTCCAGAATCCTCAGCATTTGACAGTTGATCTTTGAAGTAATGTGAAGGCTTTGGCTGAAAAGGGGAAATGAAAAGTTAACCTCTTACAATGCACATGGGGGTGATTGTGGTTGGTTTGTTTGGGGTTTTTTTTTAAGTATATTAAAAATGAAGTGAGTTTTGTGCTGCTGCTATTCATGGTCTGTTATATGCACTTGAATGTCACTTGAAGGGGAAGTGGCAGGCAATAATGGGCTTCTCTTGAGAATGAAACTTGATTTTCTTGTGTCATCAAATTTGAATCAATTATTTGGAATTACAACAGGCCAAAGCTGGTGAAATAGAAGTTGGATGGAAAAATCAAAAGATTATGCACAACTATCAAAGCATAGCTACATTTAATCCCTATTAAAACTAAATCTGCTTTCAGTTAAGAACTATTGGATTCATAAATGGAATACATGAATGAAAGATTAATGAAGTTTATCATTTCAAGACACTAAATCTTGTTTAAAATAAGAAACCATTAATTTTATTGAGCTAATAGGATTTCCAGTTTTCCAGCAGTGACCTTGCAAACTGTTCAGATGTGATCAGTGACCCCTGAAAGCACAGCTCATTGTGTTCAAAACAAAAAAAATCACAACAAAACCAGTTCACAACCAAACTCAGCTAAATGGTCTGATTTAAATGTATCTTTTCCACTGATTTTTAACAGACTAATTACTAACCAGCATTTGCTGCTTGTTTTACCCTCCCCACGCTCTGTCCTTCACTCCTCATTCCTCTTCTCTTTAACTTCACACTGTCACAAATTTTCCACCTTTCTTTCTCAGACAGGAGGAACAACACGAAGCATCTTTTCTGTCAAGAACAGAGAGTGGGTTTTTATGTTTTGCAGTCTGTCCATCTCAGTGGTCCACTAACCTTCACTAAAAAGCAGCCTGAGGTCCCTCCCACCAGCCCTTGAGCCCCTTCAGAAAGCTCTCCAAACCAGAAGGTTCTGATGGCAAATCTTATCTATATTCCTTGCTTTCTCTTGGTCTGCAAGTGCACAGCAAAAAACCCCAAAGGGACAGGCCAGACTGAATAGTATTCATTAGCACCCTTATTTTGGGGCCAGGGACTGGTTCTGCCTGCTAAAAAAAAATCTATCAGGCCACTTTGGACAGTTAGCAGTTTAATGGCTTTGTTTTTCTTCCTACAAAGGTGCAGGACACTAACGGGATACAGAGCCAGCCCTACATTGAGATTCAGAGCGAATGCTCTGGATGGATGGAGATCAAGTCATAAGAGTTGACCTTTGCCTGCCTGTGAGGAATGATGTTGGCAGCCGATGCTGCGAGCTTGAGGAGCACGAGCAGCTATCTGGTGGGGGAAGTAGGTGAAGTCATCAGTGCCTCTTTCTGCACGCAGCGTAAAGGTAACTGCTCCAGGAGGAAGATAAATAGGTAGCAAAAGAGAAGAACAAAGAATAGTAGGACAAGAAAGCCTGCACTTGTGTTTTCCATCCCCGATAAGGAGCAGGTTGTACGGAACATCTACTTCTATGCTTTTTCTTTCTGACCTCTCTGCTGCATAGTAAGTGTTGCCTCGGTCATAAATTTGAAATGAGCTGATTACTTCTCCTTTTACCAGGGGGCTGAATGTTTCTGTTTCTCATTGGTAATGTGACAGATGTAGCTTGCACAGTGTCACTTATAACTGCAGAGACTGTCTGGTTTTGCTTTTATATCATCCCAGTGGATGGCATCGTTTGAAATGATGTCATTGTGTTGGGTGATCAGGGAGCTCTGCTGCATGTTGAATTAATTTGGGGGGTTTGGGGTTTTTGTTTTGTCCCAGCAAAATATGGATGAATTAATGAAGGAAAGCAGCCTTTAAAGTTTTTGAATAGAGCTGGAATGCTACTGGTGATGCAGGTTTCAGAAGCTGCAGAATTGGGGATCTCCCCAGAGCCAGCAGGAAAACTGCAGTCTTGAGAAGTGCTGTTTGTTTATAACAGAAAATAAACACAGCCGCCACTCAGACTTCCTCGGACAGGGCTTGTATTCAATTGTTTTCTGTGAAATTGCATATTCAGAGTAAAGCATGGGTTTTGTTACCCTTTCACTGAACAACAAAAAAGCTATAATTGAATAAATACCTAAATGATTGTTGGGGTGTTGACTGGTGGTGGATATTGTGAAATCCTTGGCTAAATAACAGACCATATTCAATAGACTGGGGCTAATGAGCTGAGTATAAGATTGTTTTCTTTGGGAGGTTGAGCAGAACTATAAAATCATGAGTCTTGTTCTTCTTTATTTACTGCTGCAACTTATTTAAAAAGAATAGATATTTTGCATATACCTGTTGGCATCTTGAAAAGGTGTCATTTTGATAAGTTATGATTATGAAGGTGTTTAAGACTGACATTTGTATTAACAAGCGTGTATTGTTTACCCTGTGTTTCCATCTTCAACGTTTGATGCATTTCCCATGTGAAAATTGAAGGGTTTGTGGGAACATTGATAGTGGAAATACTGATTTTTATTTTTTTTTTTTTCCAAAGAGAGGGGAAGCTGATGGTCTCAACCACTTAAGCCAAGGCAAACAAAACACAAAAACCCCACAAAGCTTTTTTTCCCTGTCTTGTGCAAATATTTCTTTTGTTCCCAGGTATCCCTTGTCCTTTCTGGCACATACGAGATTTGTGGCTTCTGTTGTCCAGAGTAAATCTATTGCTTCTCTTGATGACTCTAATGCTTATATTTTTCATATGAATTAAAGATAGTTTGGATAGGATTTCAATTATATTTACCACTTTGTTCAGCCCTTTTCAGGTCGGGCAGCGCTTGCTAAAACTGATGAGACTGAAGGTTTAGGTGGTGAATTTGCAGGGTAATTTCACTTATACTTTGGTTTGTGATTTTTTTTTAAATTTATCTGCTGCTGTGTTCCTTATTTAGGATTTGAATAGTCTTCTAAGAAACCTGTACTTAAATTGCTATTAAAAGTGGAGCTGAGCAATCAAAGTGACGCGGAGCCGGCGCTGCTGATTGCAGCATTGCTGAAATATTTTTTAAAAGCTGAGCCCTGTCCTCTTTGAAGTTGCCTTTCAAAAAAGGGACGTAAATGCTGCTTTTGAAAAAAAAAAGGAGTGATGCAGAGAACTGTCTTCATCATGTACAACACTGGGCAGGCTGCTAACAAAGCAATACACGGCTGGTTATGTTTTTCCATCTGTAAAGTTGGCCAAATATAAAGTGTGCATGAAATATCATGTATTGTCTCTTCAAAAGCTGTAGAAATTGTAAGGGCAAATAGCAACTGATGTTCTGTTCACACGTGTTCTCCTTCAGTGTGTGGATCAGCCTGGGTAAGTGTTGCTAGCAGAGCACGCAGTGGTAATTTCACTGTGTCATTTTGCTGCAAAAATAGGTTTAGGGAGGATTTTAGCTCATGTTTTACAGCTTCAATAATGATGTATAAAAGAATCATGCTCTGTTAAATTTGGAAAACTTATTTGTGCAGGTAAGTGTTTATGGCTGGATTAATGAGTAACTTCTACTTCAATGAGTTGCTGCTCTTCTGCAGAGTAGTATTTGGGTTTCTTTTTCCCTGTAAAAACTCTCCTTGTTTCCACTCAGTCATTCAGCACCCCAAGATGCACATTGCCCCCAGTAAGCTGCAGCTATTCCTGGTGGGGATAGTTGGTATTGCAGAGTTTGGTGCTGTACCATCTGCTCTTCAGAAAGGTAGGAGGAAAATGTCATACACTAATTATTATTATGTTATTAATCAATATGATATTAATTATTTCACGTATCATTCATTAACAGCTTTCTAAGTCCTAATGTTTTGTGCTTGGGCAGTGACGAGCATTGGAGTCAGTGCTGACATAAGGAAGCTGCACTGGTTTCATCCCCTAAAATGCAAAGTACCATCAGAATAATTGCTCTGGTCTTTGCTTTTGGTCCAATCTGAGTCCATAACTGAGAGTAATCTTTTAAGGAGTAATTCTTACCAAAACTTTTGTCGGATTCCTTGATGATTCAAAATGAAGAACCTTAAATAAATGTGTTACTCAGGGGCTGCAAACAAAATACAGTGAGTCCTGTCTTCCACTGTCTCACCTGCTTTTTGGGAACAGTTATTGATTTAAATCGCTCCTGTTTTCTTCATGAAGACCTCCTGAGTTATAGTCAGCTGGGATAGAAACCAGATATTGGCAGCTTATACAGCCACTTTGCTTCCAGTTTAAATTTGCAGTAGTAAAATAAGGAAATTTACAGCTTGGTTTCAGAAATTCTGCAGATCAGCCGTTTTCACTCCATTTTGGTTGTCAAAACAGGTGTGTTAGCTAAATCCTCATTGTAAGTTGCTCACTTAAGCAGTATTTTGTAGAGTGGTATTGATGGGCTTCAGCATCCTGCCAGGCAGAGAGATGTAATGCAGTCCACACAGAAATCTCCTCTGACCAGTGAACAACACCGGTCCTGAAGCAGTCAGAACTACTCTCTTGGGTGAACAAATGCCATGGTGCAGAAGATTATTGAGGCTGTCAAATTAAAGATAATATAAGTTTATTTTAGTTTATTAATCTAAATATTAACTACAAACTTTTACAGGAATCTTGCAAGTCTTAGGAGAATGGACTTATTCAATGCTGAAAGCAAAAAGGAAAAATCTTACTTTGTGAAGCTGGTTAACTGTATTTGTTTATTTTTGCCCAGTTGCTCTGTAGCAAATTCCTCTTGGTAAAACCTAAATCCTATTTTTAAAAAATTTGGCTCTGTTCCCTCTTTCCCTTTTCCTCACTGTATCTGTGGGAAGAAGGTGGGTACAATGAGAAAAATCACATGAATGAACTGGATCGTTTCAGGATAAAGCCTTTTTTTTATTTAAAAGCTGGGGTAAGTAGCGTTTTGTCAGCATTATTGTGACATTATAATCACTTGCATCGGCGATGCTAGTCCTGAGGGTGATTGCAAAATCCTTTTTGTAGGCACTGTGAGCTGCATTTTATATTTTGGAGTATTCCACATTTCCCAGACAGCATCTAGAAGTATTGGTCCTCCATCCTTTGAACACGGCCACCTAGCTGCCAAAACAACCCAAAATCTTCCAAGTTTGGGGATTCTCATTTTTTTTTCAGGTGCAGCATTTAGCAGGATTTGTAGGAAAATGTCTTAAGAGATGTGTTTGGCTTCAATGGGTACAGCTTTAAGAAAACAAAACCCCAACATGTGGCCACTGTTGGGTTTGTTGGTGAAACACAAAGAATTCCTCTGTTACCACGTGCAGGACTGGTTGTTTGGCTTCTGTCTTCCTTAAGCTGCAGCTGTTATCACCACAGATATTAATTTCTATAATATACACCTCTACAAACAAATATTACCAGCTTCACTTAGCCATAGTGGATAATGATGATAATAATAATGAATTAAGAAGAAATAAAGTTGGCATAGTAACGTATTTTGGAGAAATACAGCCACTGCTGTTGGTCATTAAGGTCTGTATGTTGTGCATTTTGACCCTGTTTGTCCAAAAAACTTTTAAGTACAAATACTGTGTGTAAAGAGATTTTTGAAAGAGGTAATGAAACAGTGATTTAGTCTCAAAAGAATTCCAAAACTTGCTTGAAAGAGAATGTTGGCATTCAAAAAGTTCAGGTAAGCACGGAGAGAATGAGAATATTAATATTTGCTGATGGAAGGCACAATTTAAGATTTGTGATGCAACTGAACCAAAAAGTGCTCATTTGGAGAATTACATTGTCTTTTTCTTAGCCCAGTTTAGCCTTCGTTTGGGCAGGCTGTATTCGGAAGTGTAAGATGCGGTTCCTGTTGTGGTGGAGAGCCTGCACTGACCTCTGCACCAGCCCATGACTTCCAATTCTATGCTACCAAAAAACTAGAAAAACTTAAATGCAGACTGAATCCTTCCTTCTTTTTCCCCCTTTTACTCCTCAGATCCTAAGTGTGGGCAGAAATTTCAAGAGGCAAAACCATGGAGTTACCTCAACCTTTTCACTCGAATTGTTGGGGGAAACCGGGTGAAACAAGGCTCCCATCCCTGGCAGGTTTGCACAAGCAAATGTGGTTTTATCTTAAGAACCAAGTCCTGATGTTTTGTAGAACTGACAGCAGAAGAAAACAGGTATAGTCTGTGCTTCCTGACACTTAGGGTGTTCTGTTGAGCTCCGAAAAGAATGAAAAGCAGTGAGGCAGGCGGAGAGGACACCGACCCTGCCCTGTTCCCTGCTTTTGGTTTATCATTGTTTCTGAAAGAGCACCTGTAGCTTAGTCTATTGTAAAGAGGCATGGGGGAAGCTATTCAAAAATAGGGAACTGGAGGTCACCATGCCCAGCCTCCAACCGTCCTCAGGCATCATGGATTTGCAGTGACCGACCTGCAGAGGCAAAGCTCTCGGCTAACTGCTGCCCTTGGGGACTGACTACCTCAGGGACTGACTGGGCATTTAGTGCATATCCAGATACCAAGTAACAGCTGAGAGGAGAACAGCAAGGTTTAGGATCTCTTGGGCTCAAGGACTGTAAGTACATCATGAAAAAGTGTTTGCTTGAAATGCAGCATGTACTTGAGCAGTGTGAATCTTCAGAGAGTACCTGCAGGTACTCTCCTTCCTTCCTCAAATGCAATCACAGCAGGTATAAATCTTAAAATCATAGAATGTTTTCGGCTGGAAGGGACCTCCAGAGGTCATCTGGTCCAACCTCCCCACACAAGCAGGGACATCTCTACCCAGGGCAGGTTTCTCAGAGCCCCATCAAGCCTGAGATTGTCTTTTATTTGACATGCCTTATTTATACGTTGCAGGTTTCCTTGAAACGAAGGCAAAAGCATTTCTGTGGAGGCACCATTGTTTCTGCTCAGTGGGTGGTCACGGCAGCTCACTGCATCTTAGACAGGTATGGATTGTGGTGTTTCAGGAGCAGGCTGCAGGTGCAGAAAAAACTGATTGTAAAAGGGTGTGTGAGCTGTAACATTTTTCATGGCCATGACTTACAGGTTCTCCCCTTTTATTTGTAACTAAGATTTTCCATGTTTTAACAGAAAGGGGAAAAAGACCTGACAACAGCAAAACCTATGAACATCTCAAAAATAATTAAGAATAAAATAAACTTAGAGGGGTTGGTGGAAACTGATTCTGGAAGCATAGGGAAAAATCCATACCTAATTATAATTATCAGGTAATAGCAAAACAACTGGCAGAGTATATGCAATGAAATAGTGGGTGGATATAGTACTGACCTCTTGCATGAGGATGATTTTCAGCATCAGTGATTAAAAAAAATAAAATAAAATAAAATAAAATAAAATAAATCTGTGAATGTTGCATGAAAATTTTCGGTTCTGATTCTGCGGTGGCTTCGCTGAGATTCTAATTCCCATACAGCTAATACTGAATCTTTGTACTTAATGGATCATCTGGCATCATAAATCTGATCTGTATCTGGCATTGTATGTGGTCACATCTTGGCCAATACCTGCAGAGTTTATACTAATTGCCAAGGCCAGGCAATATCTCCAAGCATCAAGCCTCCTGACACAAAAGCGGATAAATGGTGAATAAATTTGAGGCAGAATAAAAAGTTTGTAATGATTGCTTTTGTGTTTCCTGGTACTAGGAGCCCTACAGGAGGAGTCACTATGTTTGTAAACTGCCAACACTGCAAAAGTGGTCTTATTTGTTCTGTACTTTCCTGTGTTCCAATCTTCCTTCCTCCTTCAAAAAGCAGGGTGACTGAACACTTTCAAACACAGTAAGAGGACCTGGATCCTTAGTGGGCCACCAAGCCACAGTCGGGAGTGTAGCTAAATGATTTTTCTTCTCGCTCCTTTTCATCTTCCAATTTCTACTGCGGGCCAAACTCAGCTCTTGCTGGCTGCACACAAGTGCTCTAAAATCTGAAGATGTGAGGTATCTAGGTTTCAGCAGGAATAACTGCTTTGTTTAGAAACACCTCTATTTTTTCCTTTCATTTTGAAGATTCTTAGCTCAACTTTTCTTTTTCTGTTCTGCAGGAACCTACTCGAGTACTTGATTGTCACAGCAGGAGAGCACGATTTGAGGATCAGGGAGAGCGGCGAGCAGACGCTCCCTGTTAAATATGTCATTAAGCATCCAAGCTTTGACCCCAGGTGGCCGATGAACTATGACATTGCCCTTCTGAAGCTGGATGGAGCCTTCAACTTCAGTAAGGCCATAGTTGTCTTTTTCAGTGGGGAAGGTAAGGCCTTTGCTTCTTCAGATGCTGTGAAAAGTCAAGAACCCATTTCAGGGCTGTCAGATTATGCCACTAAAACTCTCCAGAGTACTTTGCAACTGAAGTATTTAAAATACCAGAGGTAAGTCAGGAACAGGTATCAGAATTAAAAGGTCTTCTTCAGACTTAATGCTCCCTTGAAGAAAAGGGTATTGTTCTTTGTATGCAGGAGATGAAAATTTGACCAGGTTGACCAGTTTTTATATTTTATCTGAGGAGATCTGTGGAGATTTCTGCCTCTGGTGAACTGTAAAGCTAATGAAAGGCAGAGCAGAGCTCAGAGTGTCCCGCAGTGCTGGCTGTACCTCACTCCCACTCTGCTGTTGTCCTCCCCTCCCTTCCTGCAGACTGCAGAGAGGACTATGGGATTATTTTCAGGAGTGGCAGGGTGGTCAGTCTGGTGGCTGGAAGGGGAAGAGGAAGGGAGCTGATCCTTACTCCTAGCCTGTGAGCCAGCTGGTCCTACGCTAACTTTGCTGTACAGTTAGGTTTCTGGAAGGCTACTTCACATCAGCTTGACGCAATATTGAGGTACATAGAGAGTCCACCCAACACTTCGCTCTTCCAAAAGCTCCAGCTCACATCATTAGGTTGTCCTTTCTTTGCCACCACAGAGGTGAGCGACTACTTTTCCTACTGGCAGTTTGGATCTTTATAGCAGCTAAGTTTAAGCTGAATGACAAGGCCGGGATCAAAGCTTGTGGTGCTCCTGGCTTGCTTTTTCCATTCCAAAATGCTAGAAAGTGGTAGCACAAATAATTGTCAAATGCCAGATTAATTTTTTCAGATGCCACAAAAATAACAATATCTTTTAGTTTTAACTGGGAGAGGAAGCTTTTTGTTGTTTTTCTTTCAAATACTTATCAATAAAATTCATGTCCATGTGTGGCAGGTTCATCAGTTTTGCCAGCTTGTCTTCCTGATCCAGGTGAAAAGTTTGAAGCGGGATATATGTGCACTGCTTCTGGTTGGGGTCGTTTAAATGAGAGTAAGCCACTTGAATTAATTGCTCTTTCACTTTTGGGTTTCTCAGTGTCTTATTTCTGAAGCTAAGAGCTTGACCGCATCATGTTATAGAAAGATCCAGAAGAAACCAGCAACTGGTCCTAAGAATTGTAATCTGAAAAAGGGGATCTTTGCTAGCTTCTGTGCTGACCTGTGAATTACCTCACAATGAAGTGCTACAAAATACCGACCTGTATTTCAATTTTGAAAAAATTTGAAATTTAGTCAAGTAAAGCTGCTTATGTACACAAAAAAAATGTATGTTTATATAGCCAGAAAATGGCTTGGAGCAAGTTTGTTTTTTTTTTTCTATTTTGTTTGTTTGTTTGTTTGTTTTCTTTTTTTGTGTGTGCATTAGCAATGATGTTATTTACCTTTCAGCATTTCTTACCAAAAAATTTCTTTTGTATTTCAGATGGAATACTCCCTCAGGTCTTATATGAAGTCAATCTACCAATCCTAAACAGTAAGGAGTGTTCAAGAGCATTATCAACTTTACAGAAACCCATCCAGAGTGACACTGTCATGTGTGCTGGATTTCCAGATGGAGGAAAAGATGCCTGCCAGGTCAGCTGAACAGAGAGCTTTGGGCACTTACAAGCGTTCCTCAGAAGCTCAAGGCTCTGTGTGCCTAAGTGAATAAATACACTGCAAACTGCAGTATTTGGAGTGTATTTATTGTGATGTGTGAATCCTTTCTGAGGTTCCGTATGGGGCAATGCACTTAATCACATGGGTCAGTTTTAATTATTGTATCAGTTGCATGATAGGTTCGTGAGAGCAATTTTGCTGTGTATCTCAGTGCAATCAATAATGTTTAGGTCTTTCTAACGTTGGAAAAGTTGATAAATTAATTAGTTAATGTTGCTAAAATCCTAAGGAGGGAAGTAGAAGGTATAGCCTTGGATTACAAAGAAGGAAAGGAAGTGAGATCTACTTGATAGAGTCCAGCAGAGGCTACGAGGATGCTGAAGGGGCTGGAACTCCAGCTGGAGTCAATGAGGAAAGGCTGAGAGCCTTGGGGCTTTTTAGCCTGGAGAGGAGAAGGCTGAGAGGGGATCTAATTAATGTCTATAAATACAGGAGGGTTGGGTGTCAAGAAGGCAGGGACAACCTCTTTTCACTTGTGCATTGTGATAGGACGAGGGACAATGGATTCAAGCTCAAGCACAGGAAGTTCCATCTCAACAGGAGGAAGAACTTCTTTCCTGTAAGGGTTACAGAGCACTGGAGCAGACTCCCCAGAGAGGCTGTGGAGTCTCCTTCTCTGGGGACTTTCAAGACCTATCTGGATGCATTTCTGAGTGATCTGCCCTAGTTCTGTCCTGCTCTGGCAGGGGGTTTGGACTCGATGATCTTTGGAGGTCCCTTCCAACCCCTACCATTCTGTGATTCTGTTAGGTGAAAGTTCCTTGTCAAGAGGGTAATAAAAGGCTCCTTGATCCTCACCACGTGCTCAAACACAAGTGATGTGCACCCATGAGGACATCAGTCTGTCTCTCCTCCTGTTGATGATCTTGACTAAACACAATAGAAAAGAAAGTGTCTTTCTTCACAGTTTTCTTAATGTCCCTCCCCCCTAGTGTTGTAGGTTTGTTAGTCTGGCACAAAAGAGAACTCAGTGAACTCTTGAGGGCTTGCTCAGTGGCATTCATGTACCTGTCCATGCTGTGGGCTGTGGGCTTTTACTTGTTTCTTCCAGGGAGACTCGGGAGGCCCTCTTTTGTGCCGACGTAAGCATGGTGCCTGGACTCTTGCTGGCGTGATCTCCTGGGGGATGGGGTGTGCTCGTGGCTGGATAAGTAATGAGAAGAAGAAACACTACAACAGAGGATCTCCGGGAATATTCACAGACCTCAGTGTGGTGCTTTCCTGGATCCAAGAGAACATGAGTGCTGGTATTGTCTCTACAGTCATGTGTCTATCACTTGTGGCAACACTTCTGTCTCATGACATTTCATTTCATTTTATCTTTTCCAAGATACAGCTGCTACGTTGCTTTTCAGGCAAAGCAATATAGCATTTAACAGTGCCTTTAACTATATGGTGCTGATTGGCAGTTGCCAAAACCAGACTGAAAGCATTGTAAATGGTTGTTTCTCTTCCCCTTTGCCTTCTTCTAGGACTATCTGTATTTATATGTGTTTTTTGGCTTGTCTGGGTTTGTTGTTTTTTGGTTTTTGTTTAACTTTAAGAATGTCCTCCAATCCAGCTAGCCAGTTAGCCTGGCAGTTTTGGTTTTAGGTGGAAATTCACCAGTGGAAAGGGGCTGAAATTCTATATGCACCTCTTCAAAGTCACTTGATATTTTTCTTTGCTAAAACATCAGACCATTGACTACGTGGGGAAAAGTTAGACTCTCAGAAGTGCTTTTGCTTACTCTGCCCCAAAGGCTACGTATGCCCTCTGTGCGGTGGAACATCATGAGAATTATCCATCACTTCCAAAGTCACAGAGCTGGAGAGATAAATGACACTCTGTCCATGGGTGAAATTCACTTTAAGAAACTGAATTAATGTTTTCTTCCAATTTGGGCTATTTTCATTAAAAAGTATTTGAGATGCTGTTAAAATTTATGCAGAGAACTGGAAAACCGAGGAGGGATGTTTTAAGATTAATTGCTACTCAATGATAAGAAAAAAAAATAATGCAAGGGGAAAATATCCCATTTTATTATCAGGAAAAAAATAATTCCACTAGCTAGTGTGGTAATTAAAGTGTGTTGGCTCCTCTGAACTGACGAAGGGATTTGGTAGGTCAAGTGTAAACAATTCCCAGCTGCATTGCACTAGGATTTGCTCGCGTGCTTTTTTTTACTGTCACACTGGTACGGAAGATCTGCAGTGTGATTGCTGTCAGGCTTGATGTCTCTGTGTCCCTGATGTGATTCTGCTTCCCCTTCCTGGAGTGTATGGGTTTTACTCAAATACATAGAAAGAGAGGACTGTGCTGCTCAGAGTGAGCAGTGGCCTATCAACGTATGATTCACTGCAGAAAGTGGCTACTGCAGAATTGTTTATTCCAAAGTCAGCATTACCTGAACTTGCAATTTTAATTCTAAGCCTAGTTTTATTGTAGGCC
The DNA here is from genome assembly GCA_024605025.1 of Megaceryle maxima. NCBI lineage: Eukaryota > Metazoa > Chordata > Aves > Coraciiformes > Cerylidae > Megaceryle > Megaceryle maxima. The sequence continues at coordinate 36,753 of JANHGN010016544.1, forward strand.
TCAAGAAGCATTTGAATTTGCCTCAGCACTAGCTATAGAAAATTATCATTTTGATCAGAAGAAAACAAAACCTACACTGTTAATAGAAAACTACAGTAATTTATCCTTCTTTTTCCACCCCTTTCCCTATCCCTTCTTTCTTAGATCTGAAAATGAAAAGCTCCACAGGTGAGTACAGTATTTTTTCAGTATCTTCTATCTGTGTTAGAGGACAAACATACTCCTCAAAATAGTCTGTTATATAATCTATGAAGGAAGAAATGTGACGACGCTTGACTCATCAAAGCACTTTTAAATGTATACTTTAGATACTTTTTTTTTCCTCATGGTTCTGTAAAAAAAAAAATTACTTATGTAGGGTTGTATTAATGTACTAGTGACTTCAAAAAGGAAATTTCCTTATGACAGCTCCATATATAAAGCTATATTTTTATTGAAATGTAAATAGAATTAAAGGGAAAAATGTAATGCAATGGATGAAATGTAGTTAGTGAAGTTGATTCTATATAAACATATAGATTCTAAATAGAAAGTATGAGGTAAATTAGTAGTACTTTTGCACAATCTATGACAAATCTACTTGCCAAGAATCTACAAAACCCAACCCCAAATGCAACCTGTTATAAAACTGAAGCTTTACTTTGATTCTGCCAAGTTTATGTTCTTGGTGGGCACTCTGTTCATCTAGCTACAAGTTCACATCAAGATTCTAGAAACAACTCTTGTGAACTGGATCTTAAAATGTTACTTTTCTTAATCTAGAGTGAGCTTTCTCAGATGATAAACGAGCTTGGGTATGTAGTCAGTTTGCATAGACTTGCTGTGGCCAGTGAGATTTGGGTATTGTAAGTGCTGTTTGAGTCTTTCTTGAATTTTTCTACTGATCTTCCTAGGATGATTCAGGTAAGATAATCTTATAAGTACATGACTCCTTAAATTTGTTTTCGTATAGACAGTTGTTGATGAATGTTTTCCTGGCTTAACTTGCAAGGAGAAGGAAAGGCAAGTGGAGATAGTTTTTGTAAGTAACTGTGTTTCTAAAGACACTCACCTAGAGAGGAATGCTTCTCCTTCTTCTATTGAAGCATATTTAATACCATCTTGTACTGTTGCAAAAGTCTCCTGCTGTAACATAGCTGAGGATGTTATTACAAGCAGGCTGCAATGAACACTTTTCTTATGTCCTGAGGTGTGCAATCTTCCTCCCTGAAAAATAGTGATACCGAAATCTTCATTTAAGGTAAAAAAAAAACCAAACCAACCAACCAACCAACCAAAGAAAAACAACCAAACAAAAAAACCCAACCAACCACCAGCAACAAAAAGATTGCTGAGCAATCTTGATGTTCACAATGTTCTCCAGATGTTTGAGCATTTTGCTAGACCTGATGATTGCACACATGTCAAACATGATTCCTTCTGTTTTGTTTTAACTCTACAATGCAGCATTTTGTAGTACTCAGGATGGCAAACTCCCTGACAGTGAAGGAGAATTGCATTTTCCTGGAAGTCCCAAACAGTTCTATCAAAACCAACAGTAAGCAGACCAAACACAATCTTTCCCCAGAAACTATTCCCTGTACCAGTGTAGATGGGGGGTTTTTGCTGCAGTTTCGTGAATGAGACCTAATTTCTTTTTGTTCCAGAGTGTGTATATGGACTCTGTTTGTACCAGAAGGGAACTATATATTGCTTCATTTTTCCCACTTCGATATAGAGCCAGAAATGTTTTGTGACTATGATTCTTTATCAGTTTATTCAAAAGATGGCAGACTTGTTGGTGAGTTACCTCCTCGTATTGTTTGAAATAATCTGTCAGTGTACTCTTTTGTTCCAAGAGCAAGTACACCCAATGAGGATACTGTGCTTGATTAGCTTTTATTTATGTTTTCATTATGAATACATTGTGACTTATGATCTAAAGTAAAAGGCAAAGAGGGTGGGAGGAGAAAAGAATGGACAATGCCAGATAGGGAACTCTGTCAGCGTACGACTTCCCGGTGTCACGGATTTTCAGTTTTTAATAGTGAGCATCTCTTAGAGGTAATGGATTAATAGAGAATGTAGAGCAGTGAACAAGCAAATTCCCTTTTCTTTCTAAACTTTTTATAGCTAAGCATTAAAAATAGTACATGCAAGTTTTCTCAAGTGACTAAAGAGCTACAGAACAAGAGGAAACGGCCCAAAGTTGAACCAGGGGAGGTTCAGGCTGAAGATGAGGAAGAATTTCTTTCCTGAAAGGGTTGTCAGGCATTGGAACAGCCTGTCCAGGAACTGGTGGAGTCACCATCTTTGGAGGTGTTTAGGAGCCAGGGAGATGTTGTGCTCCGGGACACGGTTTAGTGGTTTTGACAGGGCTGGGAATAAGGCTGGACTTGATGAACTTGAAGGTCTCTTCCAGCCAGAACGATTCTATGATTATTCTCTATTATTGTATTTCAGGGAAATTCTGTGGAGGAGATCTTCCATTACCTATTTTGATTGGCTCCAATAGTATAAGGCTGAAATTTGTTTCTGACAACAAGGATTATGGAACTGGTTTTTCCATGACTTACAAAGCACTTACACCAGATATTCTTCCTGGTAAGTCAAGTTTTGTAATACACCTGTCTGTCCTCTTCAGTGGTGACCCCAAAAATAAAATTTCAGGAGAAAATACAGCAGAAGAAGCTTCTTTGATATTTTGATGTGGATGGTGTTATGAACAAGGTAAGTGTGGGTAGGCTGCTGTGTGACATTGTAGAGAAACTGGGATAACAGAAAGAGATAACATAGATGCTGTTGAGGGAAGCCTTCCCTTAATTTTGTCTCTTCTCCATCCACTTTATACAAGTTCTCATTTCCTTCCCCACTTCCAGAATGCTTTAAAACTCAGTTAACAAGATTGTTCAAATGAGCAGAATTTCCAGATGGAAGCTACTTTGGTGGTCCCCAGCAAGCTTTTCTGGAGGGTCCTAAGGGGGGCAGCTAATGCTCAGACATATGTGAAGGAGAATTGCCTTCAGTTGTGCTGCGCAGAGCAGTTCACCATCACTAGGGAGCAGGCTCCAGGGCCATCTGCTGAGTCTGGACAATCCAGTTATAGACAGATGCCTGTTTTTTCCAGTTTCTGTGGTTTTTCCACCAAGCTTCTCTCCTCTGCAGCAGGAACCCCCTCTGAGGGGCCACAGCCCACCAGGAAGACATGTCCTTTAGCTGCATTCTAAGTCCCCACTTTCCTCTCTAAAGAAAGCTGGCAAATGTTCTTCTGACATTTCTGTGTCCTGCTCCTTTCAGTGAACACGGGTACCTGTGCCTGCAGCGCGCTGCCTGTAGCCAAAGCAGATGCTGGAGTCATGGCTTGAATTGCTCTTTTGCCTGGGAACGGATTGAAAATATTCTTTGCATCTTTTTCAAGCAGAAAGATCTGCCTTACTGCTCTTGTCCTGTTCTTTCTCAGCTGTGTGAAAGCACTACAAGAGTTTTTCTGGATTTTTTGTTTTGTTTTGCTTTTGGGAGGTTATGGGTGTGTGTGATTGATCAGAAATCACAGATCCTTCATTTTTGTTTTCCTGGATTTCCAGATTCTGGCTGTGAGTCCTTAGCTGTCCTTTTTGAAGAAGGAGCATTACAAAGTATGCACTATCCAGAGCACTACAGCAACAGGGCAGACTGCCAATGGATTATCTGTGCACCAGAGGACCATGTAATCAAGGTATAACATCCCAAAAGCCAACAGGTTTTAATTTCTCCTTTAGGTTATAGTAAAACAAGATCTCCCATATTACATTTTATTTATTTATTTATGTTTCTGTACA
>JANHGN010016544.1:40680-51061 GCA_024605025.1 Megaceryle maxima
CGTATCACGTCACAGGAACCAAACCCTAAAGGAATCCTTGAGAACGCTAATGACCCTATTACAGATCTTTGACTTTAACAACAAGGTTTCCTTTTTATTTTATTTTTTTTTTATTTAAAGCTTACATACCAGTCTTTTGAAGTAGAAGACAGTGAAGATTGCTCTTATGATGCCGTGACTGCGTATGAAGATGTGGGAAAAGAGGAGGAAATTGGTTTGACTTTTGATTTTTGACATATTTGCAGGGTGACCTATTTCTTCTATGCTTTTATTCACCTCTAGAGTCTCAGGTGATAGTGTAGATATTCTTCAAGGTAGGAAAACTAATACTTGCAACTATTTCTGGTCCTGTTCCACTTACGGAGGCAAAACCACATTCAGCAGAAGGGTTTTCTCTGTTTAAATTCTGTATGAAATTCAGTTTTCAATTTTTATTCATTGTATGAAATTTCAATTTACTTCACGGAAATGAAGAAAAGGACATGACACAATAATTTGTTTTTATAGTAATGATCAGACACAGAAAGCACCCAGGAGAGGTCTCCTTTCCAGACTCCAGTTATTCTTCACTCCAGATCAGCATTCATGTAAATCATGCCACCTCCTTACATTGAATCGAGAGGAAAACCTGTCCCAGCCAACTGACTTCAGCTCTTGCCTGATGCTCGTGCTTAGATCTGCACTGGCAGACACTAGTGCTGAAACACGACGAGGTTGCCAGTGTGTTCTGTACGCGATGGCAACGTACGAGAGCGAGTGCTGCAACAGCCTCGTGTGAAATGATGCAAGAGTCTCCTTGTTCTTCTGAGAGAATTACTGAACAAGGTCAAACTGTCAGGAGTAATCCTTCAGTCTTAGTAGGCTTGACTCTACTCCTCTCTTGTGCCCAGTTTTGTTAGTTTGAGAGCTGGGATACACAGGCACTTGCTGTTAAAAGAGTTGAGGATTAAAAAGTGCATGATAATTACGCAGTGAACCTCTGCTTTCTCATCTTTAGCTAGGTCTTGTGGATTTGCTCTACCAGCACCTGTTCTAAGCTCCTCTGCTACGATGCTGGTTGTCTTTCACTCTGATGAAACAGAGACTTTTGGAGGATTCAAAGCTACAATCTCTTTTGTTCCTGTAGCAGGTAATAGAAGTAACTTGGGAAACTGCCTCTTTGGGGCAGCACAAAGGGCTCTTCATCGAATCTGGCTATTCAGAATTATTTTGCTCTAGGAGATTCTTAGCTAACAAATTGCTTCAGTGAGAAAAAAAAAAATAAATGTATTGAGGCATTAAAAAAGGGCATATTGAGTGGGTAAAGAAAAGGAATGAATCTACACAAAATCTCAGTGTTTCAGTTCGGGGAGGGTTGGTCTCGATGATCTTCAGAGGTCCCTTCCAACCCCTACCATGCTGTGATTCTGTGATTTTTGCATAAGAGTATTTTGGTGCATTTTAAATGGCACTTTCCTACCATGTGAAGATGTAATCGCACAGGTCCCTACTGTAAAATCTGTTCCTCTACCAAAAAAAAAAAAAAAAAATTATAATAAAGGAAATAAAAGTGACTTTCAAAGAAAAATATCACTCAGAACAGCCTACTAACACACTTGTTATTTTCCTTTGCTAGATTTAGATGCTTTGGATTCAACTAGTGAAGAGGAATTTGGAGATAGTGATATGACTGAAGAAGAAATACAGGTTACAACAGGTAAACCAGCCTGACTTATATTTTCTTCATGGGAATGGGGAGTACCTCTTGGACTATAATTTAAATGGAGTTTTCCCAAAATATTTAATGGATGCAGTTCCCCCAGAATGTTTCATTAAGATATTTTTAGGAAATAAAAAGATGAATAGTAACAGTTCGAGGCTTTGGCTTTAGAATAGCAGAACCTATTTTTTCTTGTTTCCTTCCTCTTGTGAAGTCATTTGCAGCCACGTGATGACATTATTCCAGCTTGAATGTCAGTTTACACCTACTTGCTTTGGTGAAAATAGTAACCAGCATTTTAAACTTTCCCTTTTTCCCCTCTGGTACTTTATGGAGAATGGGATGAATCCATATTCACTGTAGGTATGAGGCTAAAACTTTTGAAGGTAAGCAGTTGCTTTCATCTTGGTGAAGCTCTGCTTTTGCCAAGATCATCTCCTCGTGCTATCTCTAAACATTTCGGTCCTTTGTAATGAGGGAAATTGAAAAGTTTAGCAAAAAAAGGGGAGGAGGGAAGTTTGAGAAGCTGGACTGTGCTCCAAGTATTAACCTCGAAAGGCTTCTTCAAGTATCAGTGCTTTGTGTTTCAGACAATATTTGTGGAATGCCTTCAAACCAGCCCAGGTTTATCTTCAGTAGGATAATTGGAGGTGAAGAAGCTGTGCCATACTCATGGCCTTGGCAGGTCAGTGTACAAATTTCAGATGAGCATATCTGTGGAGGAGCAGTTCTTGCCAAAGAATGGATTGTCACAGCTGCTCACTGCTTTAATTCTAGGTAAGTACACTGGGGTGAACCCTTTCCTGGGAACGTCTGTAATCGCCCGGTGTCTTTGCAGCGTGGGGGTTCTGTCACAGTTTCGCTTACCGCTTACTTAGAGCTCACATGGGCACTGGATACTTCTGTAGGCTTGGTTTTTATTCAGATCAGTTTTCAGGAGACATGACAAGATACTGTGTCCCTTCTCATTCATCACATCCTCTTAGGTTACTTCTTTGTGTTTGGGTCATTTACAGAGAATGTTTTCAACCAGGTAGATCCAAAAATTACTGAATTTGTATAGATGTTGGAGGACAAACAGGAGCTTTTTGTGCTCAGGCTTGATACTATTCCCTTATTAAGAACCTTTCGATATGTTAAATCAGATTATGTGGAAATTTTTCTGTCTTTATGGAGGAGACAAAAGGGTAGTCTGTGTGACTTTCAGCCTCTTTAAGACCTGCAATTTGTTTATTCATATCTTAGACCAAACACCGCCTGTTTTGAAGTTCAAATTAATCACAAGTACATTAATTTAAAATTCACATACATGAGGTCATTAAAATACTTCTTTTTTAATCCTCCCAGGGTTGCTGATAATTAGGTATTCTGGCCTGTTTTCAAATTAAAGTTGCAATTGATTGAAAATGAGGGTAAGCTTTCAAAAGCCCTGAATGCCAAAGATGCTTAGACATCTATATTCTCCGTTTCTTTGGTTCTCCTCCCTTCCCTCACAAAACTGGAGATCTGAAATGCAAGTACTGTTTGAATTTTGGACTTTGGTTTCTAAGTTTCAAAACATTAGTTTGCAAAATTTTATGTTGGCAGCGTCGTTGGGCTGGGTTGAAGAGGGATTCTCTAGTGCATGTTGCCATCACATCAGAATTTGTGCATGTGGCTTATTGATTCTACACACCTAATTTCATCAGGGAGTTCTGACAGGTTTTCAGGCAGTGACAGGGTATGGTTAAGAAATCAAAGAGTGAAATGAATTGGTTTTGTTGCTTTGGGGGTTTTTTTGGTATCATTTAACAGGTAGTAAAGTTTTAGAAGTCACCCATTTTTTCATTAAGAAGGTAGAGACGAGCACTGTCCCTGGATGATGTGGACCATGCAGACCCCGTGTCCTGCACCAGGCACCCCCTGACCTTACAAAAGTGATCTTCCTTATAAAAGAGCTCTTTCCGGGGAGGGGGGGGGGTGAAGAACATGTTGAAAGCTTATGGGTAAGAATTAAGGGGCGCACAAATATAGGTGAAACGGTTGTGGGTGTCTGCTACAGGCCACCAAACCAGGAAGAGGATGTTGATGAGACCTTCTACAGGCAGCTGGAAGTAGCCTCAAGATCACATGCACTGGTGATCATGGGTGACTTCAATCACCCTGATATTTGTTGGAAAGGCTGCACAGAGAGGCGCACTTAGTGCAGAAGGCTCTTGCAATGCATCGATGGTAACTTCCTGATGCAGGTGTTGGAAGTGCCAACGAGGAAGGGAGTGGTACTGGACCTTATATTAATGAACAAAGAAGGTCTGGTAGGGGATGTGAAGGTTGGGGGCAGCCTTGGTGGTAGCGATCATGACATGGTAGAGTTTAGTATCATACAAGGAAGAAGCAAGGCATCAAGTAAGCTTGCAATCCTGGACTTCAGGAGGGCTAACTTCGTCCCTTCAAAGACCTACTTGGGGGAATCCCTTGGGCTAAGACTCTAGAAGGTAAGGGGGCCCAAGAGAGGTGGTTGATATTCAAACATCACTTCCTTCAAGCTCAAGACAGGTGCCTTCCTTTGAGTAAAAAAAAAACAAGTAGAGGATGCAGGAGACCAGCATGGATGAGCAAGGAGCTGATGAAAAGACTCAAGTGGAAGAATGAAGTTCATAGCATGTGGAAAAAAGGACATGTCTCTTGGGAGAACTACAGGAATGTTGTCGGGGTTTGTAGGGGTGCAACAAGGAAGGTCAAAGCCCTTTTGGAATTAACTCTGGCCGAGGAAAATTCTTCTTCTCCCTCCTGGAGAAGAAAGTTGTCTTCAAATACGTCAGTGGTAAAAGGAAGACAAGGGCAATTGTGAGCCCACTGCTGAGTGATGCAGGAGACCTGGTGACAGAGGATGCAGAGACGGCAGTTACTGAATGCCTTCTTTGCTCCAGTCTTCATCGCCAAGACCAGCCCTCAGGAATCCCAAACCCTGGCAGTAAGAGCCTGGAAGAGGGACGTCTCTCCCCTGGTCGATGAGGATTGGGCTAGAAATCTAGTGCATAAACTGAACACACACAGATCCATCGGCCCTGATGGGCTGCACCCACGAGTGCTGAGGGAGCTGCTGATGTTGCTCTACCACTCTCCATTTTTGAAAGATCATGGAGAACAGGTGAGGTTCCTGAGGACTGGAGGAAAGCCAATGTCACTCCAGCCTTCAAAAAAGGCAAGAAGGAAGACCCTTGTAATTACAGGCCAGTCAGCCTCACTCACCTCCATCCCTGGAAAGGTAACGGAGCAGCTCGTTCTGGAGATCGTATCTCAGGACATGGAAGAAAAGAAGGTTATGTACAGTAGCCAGCATGGGTTTACTAAAGGGAGGTCATGCCTGACTAATCTGATAGCCTGTGATGGTGTGACTGAATGGTTTGGATGCAGGGAGAGCAGTGGATGGTGTCTACCTTGACTTCGGCAAGGCTTTTGATACTGTCTCCCATAACATCCTCGTGGGTAAGCTCAGGAAGGGTGGGTTAGAAGAGTAGACAGTGAGGTGGGTTGGGAACAATAGAGTTCAAAGTGTTGTGATCAGTGGTGCGGTGTCCAGATGGCGACCAGTAAGTAGCGTTGTTCCCCAGGGGTCAGCTCTGGGTCCAGTCTTATTCAACATCTTCATCAATGACCTGGATGGAGGGATGGAGTGTACCCTCAGCCAGTTTGCTGATAATACTAAACTGGGAGCAGTGGCAAATACACCGGAAGGCTGTGCTGCCAGCCAGCAAGATCTGGACAGAATGGGGAGCTGGGAAAAGGGGAACCTAATGAAGTTCAACAAGGAGAAGGGTAGAGTCCTATACCTGGGGAGGAACAACACCAGGTACCAGTACAGGTGAGGGTAGACCCGCTGGAAAGCAGCCCCATGGAGAGGGACCTTGGCATCCTGGTGGACAATAAGTTCTCCCTGGGACAGCAATGGGCCCTTGTGGCCAGGAAGGCCAAAGGTCTCCTGGGGGGCATAAAGAAGAGTGTGGCCAGCAGGTGAAGGGAGGTTGTCCTCCCCTTCTACTCCGCACTAGTGAGACCACATCTGGAGTATTGTGTCCAGTTCTGGGCTCCCCAGTTCAAGAGGGACAGGGAAATACTGGAGAGAGTCCAACAGAGGGCTATGAAGTTGATGAAGGGGCTGGAACATCTCTCTGCTGAGGAAAGGCTGAGAGCCCTGGGGCTGTTTAGCCTGGAAAAAAGACTGAAAAGGGATCTGATGAATGTTTCCAAATATCTGCAGGGCGGGTGTCAAGTAGAAGGGGTCAGGCTCTGTTCAGCGGTGTCCTGTGATAGGACAAGAGGTAATGATAGGAAGGGGAAACGCAGGAAGTTCCACCTCAACAGGAGGAGAAACTTCTTCCCTGTGAGGGTGACAGAGCCTGGCCCAGGCTGCCCAGAGAGGCTGTGGAGTCTCCTCTGGAGACTTTCAAGCCCTGCCTGGGTCTGTTGCTGTGTGGCCTGCTCTGATCCTGCTGTGGCAGGGGGGTTGGACTTGATGATCTCCAGAGGTCCCTTCCAACCCTCACCATTCTATGATTCCTCTCAGTTCACTGTGTGTTTGAGAACATTTCATGCTTCCTAGAAGTCAGTGGGAAGTTTTCTATAGATTTGTGGGGGATTATGGGCCTCAGGAGCTCTTGGCACAGGAATATATAGGGCCCTAGTATCTCTTTTGGGTGGGGAAGGTTTTAAGATGCACAGGTTTCAAGAATGCTGTTATACCAGCCTGACAATGTACTCACCTTTTTTTCTTTTTATTTTCTTTTTTTTTTTTTTTTAGGGAACTATACAGAGACTTATGGATGATAGAAACAGGACTTCATGATCTTACAGAGAAAGAATACAGACAGGTACCATAAGTTCTGCTTATTAATAAAATATAAATCTATCTTGCAAAATAGTTTTGATGGTAAATGCACCTCCCTGAGTGTTCACGATGCAGCAATGTAGCAGCCTGTATGCTGACCTTAATCTGCCTTTACACAACAGCTGTTGTGTGACTGTCAGAGAAATTTTATCAACACAGACCTGTGCTTACACCAGTGATGAGCTCCAAAGCTCAGTACCCTCGAGCACGTGTGAGCGAGGAGTGTGATTCCCTGGTGACCTTACCAAGATGGAAATAATTGGGGCACAACTTTCCAGTTTGCTCAGAATGGACAAATGTTTTTCCAAGACCTTTGTTCTACGCTTGCTGGATGGGAGTTCCCTGATCCATGTCCAGTAAGCATAATGTTGACTTGTTAATGTAGGAAAGCTGGTGGCTTCAGCAGCTGGTTTTAAATGCGTCCTCCTCTTAAGACATCTTGCATAGGATGTGCAAATACATAAACCCAAAGTTACTTAATGACCTCAATTCCCAAGTCATTCAGAAAACATCAATGTCCTTGCTTTCCTAGAAAAGGACAGTAAAGCAGTACATCATACATCCAAGTTTTAACAAGACCACTATGGACTCTGATATTGCTTTACTGCATCTGGCCGAGCCCTTAGAGTTCAACCGCTACGTGCGCCCGGTGTGCCTCCCCGCCGCAGAGGAGACGGTTCAGCCCTCCCGGCTGTGCGTTGTCACGGGATGGGGTGCACGTGAAGGTGGTATGCAATCTTTGCAATTTTGAAGGTAGAATCTGCTGTAGGTGGGTTTTAATTGCTGTGTTCTGTTCTGGCTATAGGCTAATTTCTGGAGAATAGATGTATTAAGAGGTTTTCAGTTGTGTAAGGTCAGCTAGATAGGCAGGGAGATGGGTGAGAGGAAAGAAGTTGGGTAATTTAGACCAAGACCATTTGAAAAGGGGAAGAGTAAAGCTTCTTTCTGGAATCACTAATTCACGCCTCTACTGGTTTCTGAGATGCCTTTTATTTCAAGACAGAGAAAAAGGGAAAAAGCTACATCAGCTGGAAGTCCCCATCCTGCTACTGGACACATGTCAGAGCTACTATGTAAATCTTCCCAGTAAAGTGACCCAAAGGATGATATGTGCTGGATTCCCTCTGGAAGAAGGCAAAGATTCATGCACGGTAGGTTGCACACATCACATTTGCTTTCTGATACTTGGGGTACAGCCAGGTGGGGTCTGAAAAGGGCAGTGTCAAAACCTAAGAGCTGTTTTCTTGCAAACAGGCCATAGATGTACAGTGAAAGACTCCTTAATAAGATTTTAATTATTGATACTGCAAAAAGAGGTACCTGCCTTGAACAAAGGTTTTTTCTTTATCTACCTTTTAAAAATGGAACCCCCCAAAACACATGAGCAGCTGGGAGCTCTCACAGCTGAACTAGTATTTTAAAAGCATAAGGAGTCGTGGTTAGCTCACAACAAGATTCCTGTGTCTTTGTGCAGGGTGATTCTGGTGGCCCATTAGTTTGTCCTTCAGAAGATAACTTGGGATTTTACACCCTTCATGGAATCACTAGCTGGGGCCTGGGATGTGGAAGGAAGAGCTACCCAGGAGTATACACAAATGTTGGTGTTTTTGTTGACTGGATCAAGCAGAGTGTTAATAGTAGTGGTATGTGTGAAAAAATAAATAAAAAAAGACAAATTAATCTTTTTGCTATGGCTAGATGTTTAATTTGGGGTCTTTTCCAGGGTGTCTAGCACTTCCTGAAGTCTTGGCTGTTTAAAATATCCTTACCTGAATGTCCAGAAACAAACAAATCTAAATCAGTAGTCACTTCTGAAAATCCTATTTCTTCTGAATGGAGTATAATTATTATTAATATCCCCCCCCTCCCCCCATTGCATCTCTCCTGTGATGTATGTTTTCCTTACTGCTGCTTTGCTGCTTTGTTTCTGATGGTTGGGAGGAGGTAGGGAGGTATGAACTGACAACATGTTGACAGCCGAGTCCACTTCCACAAGTTTGCAGCCTGCCTTTGTCAACAAACTTTGCAGTTTACCCTGTTTTGGTTTCTTTCCTATTTGCAGATCTCCCCGTTTTCATGGCGTGACCAGTTCTGGTGGAGTGCATTGTAAAATGCTTCCAAAGGACAAATGTCATTGAAAGCAAAATTCGGCAAGTGTTAGTTCACGACTGAAGATTCCAAAGTAGCTGATATTTACCCTGGTGAATTTTACTGCTGACTTACCTGAATGGAGACTTTGGCTTTACACACGTGCTTGCAGCAGACACAAGCTACTTGCAGGTTTATGACACTCTGTTATCCATCCTGGGAGGAAAGAAGGGGAAAATAAGCATATAACATATGCCAAGCGTGTCCTTGAATGTATTACTGGAAAGCATAAAAATACTGCAGAAATGAGAAGAAATAAGTGCCTGTGTCAAACAGCTGGTGGGGCAGTCGGTCATCCTTCCACTAAGGCTGATGAGAGAGTCTTACCTCTGGCTTGGAGAGGACCTAGGCAGGGACAGTAGCAGCCTGTTACTGAGGAGCAGAACGTTATTGTCTGATCATTAGTGTTGTGAATCAATTCAATTGCTAGGAAAAGGGTATTTTTGATACAGTTCCTCTTTTAACAAATTGCATGTTTAAAGAGATAGAAGGGTTTGAAAACAAAAGTGTTACAGGCCAAGGGCCTTTGGCCCCATGCAAAAATTGGCAGATACCCTCTTTAATCTATAGGTGTGATTAAAGAGGTGCTGGGTAATCCACACACCGCAAACTGAGCACGTTTAAATAGCCCTTTGTTTAATGCCCAAATGGCTGCTTACACAAGAAGTGGTAATGAGAGGCTCCAGTTACCCTTGCAGACTGTTCTGTGCACAGTCTCAGCATTTAGAAACTACATCAGCATGACTGTACAATAGGTAACTCAAGTATAAGCTGCCTTTGCCTCAATGGTCTGGAAAATAACTAAAGACAGATATCTCATTTTCTTTCTGTTGATATTAGTGGTAAAATCTTTAGAGATGTGTTTCCCATACATTCATTTGAGGCCAGAACCCCTACTTTTTAATGACATTAGTTTAGGACTTGTGATTTTTAAGAAATTATAGTTTTATTCTGTACCTGGGGTAAAAAAAAATAACCTCTATACCTTTATTCCCAAATGAATGCTATAAATGTTTTTCACCACTTTCTTCTCTTCACTGTAAAGTTTTAGGTAAAGGCCCACAAATTAATCTGGAGCAGGAGCTTTCTGTGAAGCTATGAAACTACTTCATGGTGGAAAGACTGGACAAATTCCTGTTAAGTGTAAGGTGAAGCTGTATTGCATTATCGCTAGAGTATGCTGCTTCTGTCTTTGACCTCTGGTCAAAGGAGAGGTCTTTGGAGAGCGTTGGAGGGAAAACATCCCTTGTACTTTCTCGTTATGGCAGTCTGTTAATGTTCAGTTACAGTGGACGTTGCTATTGGCTAACTATCAGTTTCTGCTGGGAGCAGACGTTGTCTAATCACTTGGTTGCTATTCTGTTTTTCTCAACAGCAACAAGATGACTTAGCATTCCTGTAAGGTTTTTATCCCCTTATAAATCTAATAGAAGGATATCAATAGAAGGATTATCAAGTATAAAAAGGTGGAGGGAGAACTTCAGGTGGCATCAGCTGCATTAGGCCTACTGGGTGCAGTGGTTGTATGCTGATGAATTGACACTTCTAAAAAATATTCCTTTCAATGTATTCAGAATGCTTTCCTAAATTATTTGAAATTGATTGTTAGGGTACTTGCTTTTTACTTGGCTGCATGGTGTTGACCTTCCCAAATGAGTATTCCAACT